>JAOTRO020189046.1:0-10699 GCA_028566515.2 Pyracantha coccinea | reverse complement strand
TTTCCATTTGAAGCTGATAAACAAGGAATATGAGTGAATTTGATAAGACAATTTAATGTGTTAAAGGAGCCACTGTGAACAAGTTTGCAATTATAAGAGGGCAACAGTAAGAAAAGTTTAAAGCAATCAGCTAGAATAACAATGATCACAGCACACGTATGGTGCCGCAACACTTTTCTATAGCAGACAACTGGAGCCACGCAACTGCACTTGCAGATTTGCAAGGCTCAACTTGGACAATCACTTCTATCATGAACAATCACTTCTATCATGATATATGCATTTGCGCAAAGGAATTATGATGTACAGTGATGTTTATGAGTAGGTAAGCACCTGTAAAATCAACAGCAACCATGAAGTTCAACTCACAGCCCCCAGCCAAGTAATCAAGGAAGGTGTGCTGGACGGTCTCGGTAAACTCGTCCACAAATAGTTGGCTCTTCAGTACCTGCAATGAAGTCAGAGAACTTATAAATTAAGAGAAATTGGGATGGAAATCCACTTAATAATATATTGCCATACTATAACATTACCTTGTTGTGGAAATCATGCCCAACAGCAGTTGGTAAAAATAAATGCTCTCCTTGTCTGCTATCATGAAGCTTTTCCAAGTCTGCCAGTGATTTCTGAACTTTTCTGTATATTAACGGAAGTAAGGAGGAGAAAAGGAAAACAAAGCCAGCAAAAAACAGTCGCTCATCCACTCCATAGGAATTAGGCAACTAGATGGAAGAAATAGATATCTATTTACCCAATCAAGTCATGCTTGCCATTGCTATTGAAATTAAAACACTCCATTATCAATGGGCTGTCCTGCAGATTAACGAAAAATATTAAAATGAGAAAAACTATTACAAACAATAGGGGAAGTACAATATCTCAAGCTATCAATAAACAGATGAAGAAGCATTGCTTCTCATCTGCAAAGGCCCACATAAATCTTTAACAACCAAATCTGCGTGTTTCACTGCATGGTTAATAATGTCAGCAAAATTTTTTAGTGACAGCAGCCAAATGGTCAAGTTGCTAAAGAAACAAAGCAGATTCTAGTAAACCTGACCTCCACTAATTCACACATATTCTAGCAGCTAAAAAGAAACTTGTTAATACCTTGCTTCCAACTTGTTGAATATTTAAATATACTGGTTTCCACGAGGGTTTGAGATCGTTTTTTATAACTTCTGTTTTGCAAATTGGAATTGTGATCCCACTCTCTGCAAGTTTTGATATTACCAAAAAGGGATCCTGAAAGACAAATCTGAAAGTGTCAAAACACAAACCGTTTTCCATTTGGCCAAGCATGCATAACTAGTAATGTTCATCAAAGTAGATAACCAAAGGGAAAGAATAATAACTCAGAAGCCCCTACACTTTTTGAGAAGAGATCCTTGTATTCCAAATCTGAACACCGTAAACTCATCTCTATCGCTGTCTTTGAGCTAAAAGATTCCTCAGCATGCACAATGAGTTTTCCACAGTCTAGATGAGGATGTGGTCTGCCCAACTCTTCTCTATATTCAAGATTGAGGGTTAATAACCTGTCTGATTTAGAAATTATCTGCACAAGTAGAAAGGCAAATTAACAGGTAAAAGAATCAGATGCCAGAGCTTAAGGTAGTCCTTCAATAAATAATTCCACTAGTGTATCTTGGTAACCAGATATGCTAGAAAAGGTGAACTAAATTACTTAGATTAGAGATATTAATTGTTCATCAAATGTATGTGTGTATGTATATCTGGTGTTGTGTGTGACATGTCTGAGAGGTGAGGATTAGGTCAAGCAAGCCAAAACTAGTAGACTCTTGTCTTTGACTTTTGTCTTTGACTTGTTAGTTCCAATGGGTCAACCTGGATTCAACCTTTAACTTTAGGGTTCATGTTTAGGCTTGCCCAACCACAAAACCACCCGCTTAGTAGCTAGGAGTTGGTTGGGTTCAAGCAGGTTTTGCAAATATTGGTCAACTTTGACAAGTTCAGATAGAATATCATAGAGATTCAGTAGTTCAATGATTCCACAGAGAATGGTCGCTAAGTCACACCTCAGACAATGCGCAGGTTGCCTCGCCAAGAAATTGTTGCTCCTCTAGCTTAAGCATCTGCACAAGTAACACCATCCATTATGAACCAGTTATGCTTGCAAGAACTTGAACGAGAGTGCGATGCAGCAAATCTTTGTATTAATGCATATACTATGAAGCTAGCCCTACCAATGTGTCCACCTAGAAATATGAGCAAAGCAAAACAATGTGGATCCAGAAATATGAGCAGCAAACAAATTCTATGACCTGGCTTTTAGCGGAATGAGAAAATAACCATATTTTCTTGCCTCTTGCATAGAGAGTTTTAAGAGGATAAATGGATAGTCAAGTAGCTCAAGAAAAGGAATAACTTTACATATAGGCACAACATCGCAAATTTTGTACCTTCACTTCCGAATTATGAAACTGAGTGTCAACGTCATACACACGAAACCTGTTATGGAGATAAAGTCAGCCACCATTAAATCATTGCACATAATTGTGGGACCAAAAACATGTTTGTTTTAATTAAAGCGGAGATAAAAGCTTAAACTTACACGAGAGTCTGCACAACCTCAAAATGATAAGTGATATTTTGTTTTGTGATCCATTTTGGATTTAATGAATTTAGAACTACTTCAGTGCGACCAAGCTCTGAAAGTCCTCCATCTCTTCCTTTTGTATAGATAACCACCATCGGATCACTCTATAGAAAATAAAATTCATGAATAACAGACTGACATTCCTGAAACAAAGGAAAGATTTACACAACTAAAATATCTAGAATGAGAGCAAAATATAGATAAAGAAATAACTAGCTATGAGGAGCGTGACATTCAAAAAGGACCACCATTACCATCATGCAATACAAGAAAACTGAGCTTTAACTTAATGCTGAAAGAAGCTACAGCACCAGCCAAAAGAAGAACTCAGGTTTTGAATAACAATATGAATAAGTAAATAGAAAAAAAAGAAGTTCATTTAAGCAAGACACATGTAATGGGAATACGAATACGAGGCAAGCAAAGGGGGCCATACAAACATCAATGATCAAGACTCCTATGAATTTAACGGTAGAAATGCAAGTAATGGCTACTCATACTCATTAGAGCGACAAACCTTGGAGAGAACGTCCCGATCACGCAAGTCTACAGCAGCAAGTGATATCTGCAAGCGAATTGTTGACGAGAAAATTCAGTATATCAGATGCAAACACTGAGAGACCTTAAATTGGGAGCAAATTCATTACTTAACAAAAAACAAGCCACAAAATTCAATAAAAATCGTAAAATCTAGCTTCGGCTGCAGTAGAATTCATTAAACGAACATTACATTTCAAATGATTTCGATTGTGAATCCAAGTGAACAATCCAGATTTTTCATGAACATCCAATTCGTGAGCACCAATTTTGCAAGCTCTTTCTTACTGTTCTTGACTACATTGGCGTGTATAACAACAGTGGCCATCAGATTTAACACAACTCAAAAATCCAAAATCCAAAATCCAAAATCCAAACTGCTACCTCCTAATTTCTAATTACTTGCTACTAATTGCTAATTACTAGTTACTAATTACTTGACAGCTACAAATTTGGCTCAAAAGATTCAAGAGAAGCAGATAGAGAGCGAAGTAACCTCGATCTGAGAGAAGAGGCCGTTGTAGCCACGAGACCTGAGGAAGAGATCGACGGCGTCGTTCGGTGCGTCGTAGGGATTGGCATGAGAGGCGGCGGTGCCGCCCACCGCCGACATGGCGCCGGCGTCGTTAGAAAAGCAGTTGCCCATCCCAAAAGACTCCAAAAAGCTCAACCTCCTCCTCCGCCAGTCAACTTCTTCGCCCTCCGTCAGCCCTGCCACTAACTTCCTTTGTATTTTTCCTCCTTTTATATTTCCAGAAAAAACCGAAATCGAAATTAAAATTCAAACTCTCGAAAAATCTTTGCTACCAACTTATTTAACTATTATTCTATTCATGCATAGGGCCCACATTTCGTTCGGTTGATAATTTGGAGAAGAAAAAATGAATAAACGCGTTTTTGCTTTAGAAATTAGAATAAATGCGAATTAGTTGAATAAACCGCGTTTTTCTGGTGTTTTTTACGACGAAGAAAACCGAAAACTAGCAATAATCAAAGACTATGAATTCCTTTTACCAAAAAAATAAAAAAAAATAAAAAATAAAAAAAAGACCATGAATTCCTTAAAAAATAGTCTCGCCTGAGTTTATGGGTTTTTGAACAAAAGAAAAGAAAATGTTGTCCTTTTTCTTCTTCATGGGAGTGGACTAGTCTTTGCTCTTCGATCCACAAGGAAGTTGATGTCAACTTTCTCAAACCGAAAATTTAGCTTGTGACTGTAAAATCGCGTGACATATTGACGTGACATGATATATAAAGTTACTAAAATTAAAATACATTTCATTCTTTTATTTTAAAAATGAAACTAGTCAGTAACTTAGTCACATAGTTCACTTTTTCGATGACTCAAAAGACTCATTGAGGAATTCATCCTCCCTTTTGCCATCATCGTACGATATAGCAGGGCCATAAATCAAACTAAGGACCTTCTGTGTGAAATGTTGGCCTAAAATTTGTCTTTATCCACTTAGTCAGCCCGTAGTGGTTGAAATATGAAGTTTATTATTGTGTCTTTTATTTTTACACATACGATTGAATTATATATAATTCTGAGGGTACATTAATCCCACCTGATTTTACCAAAACACAAAAAATTCAAAATTGTAAGTTGAACCGTGTGTCATGATACAATTTTTCTAACTTCTCTCTAAATTAGGGTAACTGGCACATATTTTTGTTTTATGTGGTGTCACAAATTATTAACGATACATTAATAATTTGAGAGTGGAGAATTCGAACTTAGAGACTCGTTCAAGTATTGAGAAGATCATACCACTCTGTGAACTAAGACCTAATTGGCAATAATTCACTTAGTAATTTTTACAATTTCGTTTTTTCATTTTCTATTCCTTCGCTCATTTTGACATCTTATTCACCTTCAATTTAAGCAAAAATAAAGAGTGCGAAAATTACTTCCGACAACTTTGAATGAGAAGGAAACACAAAAACTGAAAAAAATTAGAAATCACGGAGAAGTCACGTAAGTGACAGGCTTGCAGCCTATTCACCGCCAGCAGTTGTGGCTGGGAAACAGCTACGACCCTCCAGAATCCACCCAATTCTCCAACTTTTCTTTGTGTTTTTCTAGTTGGGAGTTTCCTTATCTCTTACGTGGAAAATACGAAGCAATATATTATTTATCATGATAAAAACTACTTTATTTCCATTTAAACAAAAAACTAAATACAAAACAAAACCTTCGCGGTTGAGAGTTGAAAAATGTCCGAGCATGCAACCGGATTTCCGAATTCATCACATGTGATGTTTGCCACTTGTTGGATAGATTATTATAAACTAATTATATTGATACTATCTAACGCGAACGATTATATTTTGTGTATCGACTATCGCCTAACCGGCATCAGTATTTGATATTTTTTTTATGCCGTCGATATTCTGTGAAAATGACGGAAAAATCAAATAAAGATATAGAAGGGGCAGGTGAAGCTTAGACTTCATCTTATACGGGAGAAACTCTTAGAATTCGGTTAAAATCAACAAATTTCGACGATTTTTCGACATATTGGTTAAATATCATAAAAAATCTTATATTTTGTCTAAATTAATGTTTGACATTCACTAAAGTTTCATTTTAAAATTTCATCGAAAGCAACCGATATCGATATTGTTATATTCGTCGATATTTCCACAAATTTACTTATCGATATTTTCATTCCTACCAAATTTTAACTACCACGGACACCGAACTACAATGTTACTTAAAACTAGATGTATGTCTCTTTTTATTTTATCTCTCTTCGTGTGACACGTCGCATGTAAATTTATTTTCTCGAGTCTAATCTAACAGGGCGTGATACATGTGCAAATATTGCGCAAAGAACACACAATGTATTTGGTCCCCGACAGTTAAAAAGCGCTTGAACTTTATGAATTGAACTGGAAAGCTGTCATTTTGAACTGGTTTCTAATACATATAAAATCGCTGTGATCATGAATTTTAAAGGTCATATATAATGGCGGCTTTGTTTCTTTAAGGACACGCTACAAATAATGGCATATATTGACGAGGAATAATTATTCAATAAGCAAAAGTAATTTAAAACAAATTGATTAATTAAAGTCAATAAATTAAAGAAGAAGTAGCAGAAAAGGCCGAGACAGGAAGCAGACATGGCCAGCAAAAAGTGAAAAGGGCATGCCGGCGTGCATGGCTGTTTAAGAGGCATAGAATTGATCGATCGGCTATAATTGGAGGCCTGCTGGCTAATAAGTTAGTAGCTTAGTACAAAAAGCACAACATAATAATCACTCCCCCCATTGTCTATTACTTTAGTGTAGGGGTAGAAGTGGGTTGGTTTGGGTCGGTTTTAGATCAAAATTGAAGTCACACCGACTTAGTTGGTTGGACTAAAATTACAAATCGAAATCAACTAAACTAGGTCTAAAACCTATTAGGTTGGTTAACCGACAGTGACGGATTGGTTTGGGTCTGTTCTCGGTTTGTGTGAAGACGAAATACATAACAAATTCCTCTCTCAAATGCTACAGAACATAGCACTAATATGAGTGATTGCTCAAAGGAAAGCACAAATGAAGCAACCAAGGAGATCACCAAAGCAACAGTTGTTGCCTTTTCTAAATGGCCCCCTGTTCTTCTTCAAGGGGACTCTTAAATTAATCAGGTTTTGTTTTCATGTAGTGGAAACATGGTAACTCATAAATAACTAACCATTTATGTTACTACACGTATTAATTATGATTAAAAAAATTAAATTAAATATATGCGGTCGGTTTGATTAACCGCACCCTAAGAATTTCGAGAATCGATTTCCAAACCGATTAAGGTAGGTGCGGTTCGGTTTAACCACCGAAAATTTTAAAAAAAAAAACACCAAACCAAGCCGCCAGTGGTTCTGGCGGTTCACTTGGTTTTTTTTTAATGCCCGGTCCTACTTTGGTCTATGAGAGATTCTTTTTTTATTATTATTTATCACGTGTCAATTGTCGGAAAAAAAAAACACTTTCTAAACAAGATAGGACATTCACGTTAATAAAGCTAAATTTTAGCTGCATAAGAGAATCTCTCCGAATGTGCACCTAGCTTATAGAAAAGGAAGGCTACAATGTTAAACATAAGGTTGATAAGATCATCTATGCAACATGAATATCGTTGTGACAAAATCCTAACCAATCACGTATTGTCAATAACGAAAGTACAGTGGGCCATTGAGTGCCCATGAGCCCAACAACTCAATGTAATCCCCTTATTAATTTGTTTTGACCCCCTATAATAGGTTCAATAAAAGCATTGTTTTGTAGGTGATTTTTAGGGTTTTTTGGCCAGCCTATTCCATTTCAAGCTCATCTTATCTTAGTCGCTCTCGCCTTTGTAGCACAACAACTCTTTACTCTCTTTTTTTTTTCTTCTTTCTCTCATGTATCTCTCTTCTTCTCTAGCTTAAATTAAATCTCAATAAAATGCAATACCATAACTAAATTCTTATGATTTAATCTTAGCATGAACTCAATCTCCTTTTGAACCTAGTAAGAACTAAGAAAGAACAAACAAATTGCTAACTTTTAAGAAGGCATGTTAAAAACACCCTCCACATTTGACAAAAGATTTCCACCGTTCTTATTTATTGTGTGTTTAACTTAGTCTTCTTTTAGGCTATATATTAATATTTTTTTCTCATATTTCTTTTATAATATGACGTCTTCAAAATATGAGAACACATTTGTGACAATATAAATGAAAATATAATCAAACTTTCAAAGCTTATATTATGAAATTTTGACTTCACCACTATGTATTGTTATGTAAAAAAGTTAAGACAGATAATCGTACATGATTTATTTAAAATATTACCACAATATAATCTTGTTGTTGATAATTTTCTCATTTTAAAGACGCAACTGCCCAAAACAACAAACAAAAATTTAAAAATGGCATAATTGACGTGGCATAAGTATTTTTGGCCCATTCAGCCTGAAATTTTAGTTGGATTCACATGCATTAAAACAACGGAACGGGTATGTTTTAAATTTCGATGTGCTGATCCCTTTTATTATAAGGAAAACTAACGACAAGTCCAAAAAAACTTATCTTTTAACGAAAAGTCGTTTTTAAAGGTATAGTAAATAGTGACAGTTAAAGGTAAAAATGTGGTTTTCGTTAAAAGTAAACAGTACCATGACTGTTTTGTTAAAACTCCCTTTATTATATGATCTATCTAATTACGTAAAATTTTGATGTGTTTATCCCTCTCATTATATGATCTATCTAATTACGTGATCACATAATCTAACACATAATTTAATAAGTCACTTAGTACTATGATCTAGTGGTATTCATCTTCACTTGTAAATAAGAGATCTTGGTTTCAATTCTAATTTGAACCACATTATTGCTAGTTTATTGTGAGGGTAAGTCCACCCCCTCTCCTTAGTGTAGATAATATCGTTTGTTCAAAAAGAAAAAACACATAATTTCACAAATAATTACATCTCAGCACGACATGCTAAATCGTGATCAGAGTGATAAAAAGTTTGAACTCCAGGAAGAAGTGCGTAAGAGTGGTGAGTTTGGTCTGGAGTCAACGAGCATTGAGGTCAACCACTAGACCTTGGATGGCGGATGATCTACTTCTCTGTCCGACTCCGACCCCATTTCCCATAACTTTCTCGAGGACCCAATGAGCTCAAGACTTCTTTGTCCAAAAGAGATTCTGATTACGACAACTCCCACGCTAAATAGAAAATATTCGGTAAGACCACCTAATGAGGTCATCTCTCACACAAAATAAGATTACGTGAGATTAAGTGAGACTAAAATACACCGAACCTGTGCAAGATGTCATGCAGATGACATTGTCACTAGTTTTCCATGACAAGATGGGTGTGGAAAGTGGCAAGACAATGGATTGGTGAAGGTCAAGGTCAAGGTCAATGTCCCCAAATTCCAAATGATCCATGCTTGCATCTTTACCACCTCATGCTAATCGAAATCATACGACATAATGCTAATATCGAAAATATTTTCTTACCTCAAACGAAATCCGCTCTTTTGTTTTCATCAACAATTGAACGAATTCAAAACAGAAGGAGAGATCAATCTGCTAGCCAAGTAAAATGAGTATTAGAATGGGAATTCGACTTCGAGTTGAATTCTGCAGCATCACTCAAAGCTGATCCACAAATCATCCTGCAACGCATTTACCTGAAGAACGAAACATCTACTAATTGTACTTTCCATCTTGAACACGAAGCATTCGTTTAAATGTATTTTTTTTGCATCTTCAAGATTAAGGACCAGGACCAGCCATCCTGCAAGGCCAGAGCTGCCTACCCATTTTACATTGGTAGCGTTTACCACCTGCGCTACGATACTAATGCAACATTCCTAGTAACTATTTATAACTAGCGGAAATATTGTTCTAAACCAAGAACCTGAACTGAATAGGTGGAGTGATAACAACCAGGCGATGCTATGCTCAATTTACCAGCATGTTTGAGATCTCCAATTTACTGGTTGACTCTAGGTTAGTAGGTTGGGGCGGAATTCAGTGATGAAGAGTCCCTGCTGGAAGCCCGGGTGCTTCCAATGTTGTTGAGGTGTGCTGTATAGGTGATAAAACATACGGGACTGTAGGCACTTGGTAGAGATTGTAGTATTCGGCAGCATTGCCCTGCTGTATTCCAGTCTCCGCCTGCGAAGGTAACTGATTGTACCCGTACCCCAAGCTCGTATGTTGATCATTAGGAACTGCACTCTGCGTGGCCTCATGACTGTGATAGCTGCAACACAAGGACCATGATACTTTCAGTTTGATAACAAAGACAAGTCAAAACAAAGAGACTCAGACATCACACTTGCAGGATAACATCTAAGAACTAACGACAAAGTTAAGAATTCAAAAGAGAATGATTATCCGGGATGCTCTTTTTAAGCATGATTATTTGCAATGAAACTCTACGCTTAACAAATCAAATATAACAGTTCCAAAAAATGAATCTACCTAAGGATAAGTATCTTTCATATGATGTGGGTGCTTGTGAGACAGGTAGTTCAGCCGAGTAACTGTGCGCAACTTGTGCAGAATAGTATGTCTGATTTGGAGCTGGCATAGCTTGCGGTTGCACAACAGGATAAATGTTGCCCATGTATGATATGTATCCATAGCTAACAGGCCATTTCTGTACAACATTCGGTGGAATATACTGAGGCTCTAAGAGTGGTGAAGTAAGACCGCTGAATACCGAGGCTGCATTTGGATCCTTCATGGAAGGCAGGCTTGCTGGGGACTGAAACTGTTCCTTCATAGATTGAGTTGACATTGCTGATTGTGAACCTCCATTTAACACTGCAAGGTGCTCTGCATGATGGGAAAGACCCATGTTTCCTGTGGATCCACGACTATCCCACTGCTACACTAGGACCGCTGGTGGAACATACTGAGGCACTAACACTTGTCGGGCTTGACTGAGATGCGTCGAATTTAAGTCCGTAGTACCTGAAGCAGGCAGTTGGGTAGGGATGAAATTGGTTCTTTATATAGTAACTGTCATATTTGATAGGTGATT
>JAOTRO020189036.1:0-18436 GCA_028566515.2 Pyracantha coccinea | reverse complement strand
TGCTCTGATACCATGATGAAATTGGGGTTCCACCAGAAAACCAATTGGGAATATGGGGAGTAGCCCAAGACCATATAAGCACATAGCAAATATTGTCCCTCACCAATGTTGGATAACTCTCAACAACCACTCCCCAGCACGTGTGACGGATTTTCAAGCCTACACGTGGACAACAACTAGATGACGTGGAGCGCGTGTGGCCGTTGGGCTTCACACGTAGACAACCTTGCTTTGATATCATGATGAAATTGGGGTTCCACCATAAAATCAATTGGCAATATGGGGAGTAGCCCAAGACCATATAAGCACATAGCAAACCTTATCCCTCACCAATGTGGGACAACTCTCAACATTGACAGGAAGGTGATGACGATGATAATAATAATTATCAGACTACAATGAACTCATTCTATTACTTACAAATAACGTATATTCAAAATTTCATAAACCAAAACCATTCAATTTCTTAATTTTTATTTGAAATTATCCCACCATCTAACTTCTTTATTATATGAGAGGGTTATGAACCACAACATCACAACATATAACTTCTTGTTATATGAGAGGATTTTGAACCTTGGACGTAACTTCTTTCCACAACATCACGACTGTGTACTGTAATCGCGACTTGGTTTCATTTATAATAAAATCAATGTGTAGTAGGCCAGTTGGCCTTGCATGTCAGTTTGAATCCTATCTTCATAAATTACAGAAGTTAGTAGAAAATGAAAATATTAATGAAACCTATGAAAGCATCATTATATCATACTTCACACACTGTTTAGGGAAGAAGAAAAGAAGGGAAAAGCATAGTTCTATAAGTATTTCATATCCATTTACTCCCTACAAAAATGATAAAAGAAATTGTTTTTATTTACTGGTTTCTAAGAAGACGTTTTTGATTATTGAACACTTACTACATGCATGCAGAGAAGTAAATTTAAATCCATGGTTCCCAATTTAGAAACAGGATGAAGCTGTTTGGACTTTAATTTACTTGGCTGCGGTTACTGCCCCGTTGCAATCCAAGTGACCAATTTGGACACGGGATCCAGCAAAAAAATCACCATAGGGCAGTTAGTCAACATGCCTAACTATCCATTGACGCTTGCATTCCTAAACATTTTTCACTCAAGACTAGGAAAAATCTTGTAGGGAAATAAGTAAGTTGAGCTATTTTTTATATTACCAATTGATTTTATGTGGAATTGAGCACGTTTTTGTTACATGTACTTTTACAATGTTAGTTTGACAACATATTTGAAATGCTTTTGGCTTGGGTACACTTCATGGCTTCTTATTAGAACGTTTTCACCACGGGTTGGCCTCGAATAAGAGTTCACAATTATGAGATTTATGGTTGACAGCTTTGTTTCTACTTTGTGAGTATATGGTACTTGAGAAACCAAACTCGACATGAATGACTTAGAATTAATGTTTCTTATGCTTTAAGCTTATTGTTGGACAGATTCATTATTCAAATAGAATAGGGTCTAGTTATGTTCACGGCTGATGTGTGTTGAAAATGTTTGGTGTTACATGTAGGCCTCATCGAGTTGGTTATGGCGGTGTGTTTCAGGATTTTAAAGGTCAAATCTTTGGAATTTTTTATTCTAACTTGAAGATTCCTATCTCTGTGGTGGCAGAGGTAATAGCGGTAATTAAAGCTATTGAATTAGTTTCAGTTCGGGATTGAAATTTTATTTGGTTAGAAGTTAATTTTGCTTTGGTTGTTGACTTCTCACGTTCTCCTCAATTGGTGCCTTAGCAATTGATGAGAGTGGAGTGGAGGAATTGCTTGCATAAAAATTTTCAAATGCATGGTAGATTGGAAGAATTGTCTCTGGCAACTTCATCAAATGCAATTTATGGGTACATATATTTATATAGAATGAAATCAAGTTGCAGATGATTTAGTTTCATTTGGGACAAATAGTTATATGCTTATTACTTGTTGTCTACGATTCCGAATTTTATAGCCTCTGTCCATGTTCATGACATTTTGTTTTGTCCTTATTATCATTTTCATTATTCGTTTTGTCATTGTTAGACTTGGCATAGTCCTCTTGCTTGTATCTTTATGGTTTATTTTCATTTATTGTCAATAAAAATGGTGAAGGGATGAGGCACATGGTTCTTTGGAGGAGGGTAAATGTCTTGCACGCGATTACTGCCAAAGAACTAGCCTCACCTAATTTTTCTCTATTTAGCAAAAAATAAAAATAAAAAAACTCTATAGTTTGTGTCAGATTCTTTATCTCTCTTCCTCTCCCCAAAAATATAATGATCACAAGTGAAACAATTACTGAGAGCTTCAATAAACACATCCCATAAGTCCATGAAGATATGTATATGTGTATATATATGTATAATTGTTTATGATTCTGCTTAAGCAATAAGTGTTGCTCTTCGGTCCTTGTAATACGTTAACATTGTGCTGCGCTCGGGAAGATTTTGTTTGATAGCTGGGAACTCCTTGAAACTTTGTATCCATGCATGCAACCGAGGAAAGCTTTCAGCTTCCAACACTTTAACCCCAACTACTTCCTCCAGTACTTCCAGCCACCAAGCTATCCACCCAAATGCTATATCAGCCAATCCAATCTCTTCGCCGCCAAAAAACTTCTGATTTCTTAGGCCATGCTCTTCCAAGATTTTAAGACTTTCCTGCGCTTCCTTTATAGCTTTCACCTGTTCTTCCCCAGTTGTTAAAAAGAAACCAAGAAAAGCTAGGTTCTGTGACAAAATATATCAGGGTTAATTTTTGCGTTTACATCAAAGATTTCTATGGCCGAACAGTATGACAAAGTCAGTTTGTAGTTCAATATATTGTCAATATAACTGTCATGTATCCGAATAAATATTCATAAGTATTCAATCATTCTGATAACATCATATGTCTTAGATTGTCGAGAACAATTACCTTATCCTCTCCAAACTTCAACCAAAACGGAGCTTCGGCTCTTTGGTGAGGGTCTTTCGGAAGCAAGGGCTTGTGCGGCCATGCCTCTTCAATGTATTCAAGAATGACAACTGATTCTGCAATTGGTTTCCCATCATGAACAAGAACAGGAACCTTCTTGTGCACTGGGTTTTAGAAGTTCCTCACTCTTGTTAAATAACACATCCTCTTCTTCAGCATACTCATAGTTCACACCCTTGAGTGTTAGAGCCCATCTAACCCTGTAAACAAATGGACTAGACCAGACTCCCAGCAATTTCACTTCTTCCATTTTTGTTATGCTGTGGTAGTAGTGATACCTTATTTTTTGTACTTGATTAACTATTTGTGCTTTAAGTAATCAAGGGGAATATTGACTCTTTGCACATAAAATAAAATAGAGGTATTATCCATACATTCATTTTTATCTTTTACGTACATTTTTTCAAATTTCAGCATTTGGATCTTAAATTAAAGAAGATCAAATGATAAAGATTAAAAAAATGTGTACAACGTAAAAAAAATATGTGCGGATATCATCATCCAAAATATATATCATATTTGGGTGATTGTTCAATGGTCAACAACACATACAATTCAAGGTGCATCTGTACGTCAGCAATGATGTCACAACAAGAATTCAAGAACATTGATCATGCAAATTAAGTTTTTATTAATGGGTTCTATTACCAATAATTAAAGATGATATATGATATTTTTATGGGAGGTTATTACCCTTTTGTTTTCTAACGCTGACCGCATTCATATATTTTCTCACCTATATGATGTTAATAAAAGCTCTATAATATTGCCACCTAGAAATAAGGAAAACCGTGCATATTGTACATTTCAAAGAAGTGTGTTATAGTTAATCGATCGCTTTGGTGTATGATATCTAGTTATCAATCGTTGTGGGGGCCTTATAATGCATTAAAATAGTCAATAATCGGGGATGATTGAAAGTAGCAAAATTATATGTGAAAGTAGCAAAATTATATGGTATCCATGACTGAAAGTAGCAAAATCGTACGTTATTATCACTAGTACATAAGATTTTAACCAAAGTAACAATGCATATGTTTATCTTAGTCGTCAAAATGTGTGCAATTTCCACTTTAATTGACTTTTCAAAGTCAATAGGAGATAAAGAGAAAAGTATACTTCATTATCCATAAGTAGTTTAACAATATTCCTCAGATCTCTTCTTTGGAATTAAATTTTTTTATATGACTAGACGTCTCTCTCTAGCACTAGAAAAAAGAGAGTAGGAATATGGAGACCCTTAACTCCAGCAGGCCATGGGAGTGAATATGTAAATTTAAGTGCAAGTTTTTATTTTCTGGAAATTGGACAGTCCAACTAATACAACATGACAAGTAACAAAGAAGTGACACCAGCTAGCACTAGCTACTTAGCTAGTATATATTGTTCATGATTGTGCCGAAGCAACAACTGTTGCCCTTCGGCCTTTGAAATAGTTCAACAATGCATTGCGCTCAGGTACGTTTTCTTTGATTGTTGGGGATTCCTTGAAACTTTGAATCCATGCATGCAAGCGAGGAAAGCTATCTCCTTCAAATACTTTAACACCGGCTGCTTCCTCCAAGACTTCCAGCCACAAAGCTATCCAACCAAATGCTAAATCAGCCAATCCAATCTCGTTGCCGCTGAAGAACTTCTTGTTTCCCAGGCCATGCTCCTCCAAGATTTTAAGATTTTCCTGCGCTTCTTTTATTGCTTTCACTTGTTCTTCGCCAGTAGCAAAAAAGAACCCAACAAAAGCTCCGTTCTATGTTGGACAAAACATTTGGGTCAATTTGTGTTTAAAATGTTACGTAGCCAGACAGGCTAATACGTAACGTTAGTATACCATTAATCTCAATAACCTATTTAAATAAGAATAACTCAAGCTCATATGCTCAATCACATGGATACCATACCATGCTAAACTAATGTCGAGAGCGATTACCTTGTCCTCTCCGAACTTGGCCCAAAACCGAGCCTCGGCCCTTTGGTGTGGGTCTTTCGGAAGCAAGGGGTTGTGTGGCCATGCCTCTTCAATGTACTCAAGAATGATAATGGACTCAGCAGTTGGTTTCCCATCATGAACAAGAACAGGTACCTTCTTGTGCACTGGGTTGTACTTTAGAAGTTCATCACTCTTGTTGAATGACACATTCTCCTCTACATAGTCATACTCCACACCCTTGAGCTTTAGTGCCCATATAACCCTATAAACATATGCACTAGGCCAGACTCCTAGTAGTTTCACTCCTGCCATTTTTGTAGTTTTTGTGTTGTGGTTCCTGATTTGTTATGCTGGGTTTCTAGATCTATTTATAACCCACAATTAGATCGGCTGCTTGTGCTTCAAGTACATGGTTTTGGGAATTTAGGGAGGAATTGGCTTCTTTCACATAAAATATTATTGAAAGGTGCATGTGGACGCGAGTGATTTCACCTCTGCCATTTTTGTTATTTTTGTGTTGTGATTCCCTGATTGGTATGCAACAATCAATTTGGCTGCTTGTGCTTCAAGCACATGGGTTTAGGAATTGAGAGGGGAATTGGCTTCTTTCATGTAAAATTACTTTTCACTGGTACATAGTTGTCAGTAGTACGAAAAATAAATAGCTGAAATTAAAAATAAAAGATCTAATAAATTTTACAGTTAATACTCGTACCATTTAATGCTACATTGAATTGAAGTCGCACCATAAAATATAATATAATATAATATTCTTAGGTTATTACTACTCACTATTATGGTTTGGTAGTATTTCTCTTCATTTAGAAGTAAGAGATCTTAGGTTTGAATCTCGTGAATGACGAATTCAAAATCAAATTAGGTTGATCATTGTGTAGCTTAGCTGAACTCCCCATTTGCAAAATGTGAAAATATACAGATGGGCTCAAAACAAATGTCTGGTTCAAACAAAAGAATTGATTGTTTGAGAGAGATTTTGAACCTTTGTTTTAAAAGATACAAATAGTGCATAGAAATATAGCATGCATTTCAAATCTCCAATTTGTGGCATATAAATTTGGGTACCACATAAATTATGAGCCACATTTAATGGACGAAGTGGACTTGCCAGCCTACCCATATGCTGCAAATATCAAATATCAAATATGCAATGCAGGCAAAGCAAACCAAATCCAATACCGAACCAAATCCAATACCGAACCAAATATCCACCAATAGAAATCCAACACGCACACTCCTGCAAACCGAACCCTAATCTGAGTAATCACGTGTTGCACGGATCCATAGTCCCAAAAAATGTCAAACTGGACATGCACCAAATACGTACCATCAAACACTCGTACGTATAAAAATACCGTATGGGACGTACGTATTTGTATATTTGTATTAGTTGTGTGTAATCGTGGGGAGAAGAAGGAAAAGAAATGAAAAGGATATCCGTAACCCCCATCGCAAGCGTATCCTGTCGTGTCGATGTCCTCCAAGTGCTCCACGTGGCCACGTGAACTTTCCTTCAGCAAGCTGTGACCGTCGCCCGACGAGAGGGGGAAGAAAGAAGAGAGAGGGGTGGTGGGGTGGGGGTGTGTGTGACCCCGCAACCTTCTTCATACTGTTGTGTGATGGTAGGATCCATCCGACAGGTGTCGGTATGCAAATTGCATTGTGCATATTTGACAGCTTCATCTTTTAAAGTGAGACTCTTTATAGATTTTATGTTATCTCACAATTTAACGTTGATTTTCGTGTTAATATTATAAAACATGGGCAATGTGGTGCTTTCCGTACAATATTTTTTACCAACACATTTTTTTGAATTATTTGTGATCATATCAAATAAATGAAAGATAATCGAATGATGAAAATTAGATAAAGGTACCAAAACCACTCAATATAAAAATGCTTGATGCCAAAGTGCTTGCAGGTCAAGCACCCGAAAGGCCAAAAGCACTAATATGTGGCTGCTTGGAGTTCCACACTTGCACTTTCGTTTTCACTTGTAATTACTTTCGCATCTACAGTTGGGGAAGTTGGGAAATAGATGTCCAATTATAAAGTGCTTTTGATACAATTGTGGTACTTGTGTGAGTGGTGGTCATCATCTGCCACACGTGCATGGGACGATCCTTCTTATTTGAATGGTTGAGATAGGTTGTGACTAATTAAAATAGATTTGAGTCTAGGCATAGATTAGACATGAGTTATGAATCTACAATAAAGTGATTTATCTAATCTGTCTTCAAACATGAGTTACACATTAAGCGTCACAAGTCCATGCCAATCCAATCCTCTGTTAAGCCCCAATCTCATCCAGCCCCCCAAACGAGCCCTAAATGATCATATAAGCACACGACTAATAAACACATTGATCCCTCCATGAAATTTCCATACTTACACTAATAACAATGACAAACATTTACTCTAAATGAGGTCTAGAATTCCAAATTAAATACGGTAAGCTGATTTTTGACTGTAAGTTGCTGCAATCAAATAACAACTAATAATCAAAATTCTGAAGGACGACAGACTAAAATTAGCCAATCCCATCTAATAACATGTAAAAAATGAGGCCGAAGAGTTGGTTTGGAAGAATAATTGTTGTTGAAGTAAAAGCAAATATGAAGATAAGAAAGGTGAGAAATGTGAACTACAACTTAATCAAGCAAATGACAAGTAAAAAATATTTGCATGATTCGCTCGTTTTGCATGTGATGAACTACATATTTTTAGAAGATTCCAAGTGTCAACACGTTTCCATCTAGAAACTAAGCAGATGAGAAACTAATGTACAAACTAGCTAGCTAGGTTTCCTTGTTTGATGTTTCATGCACATACTATGGAATTGGAATTTACAACATTCAGGCTCTTTTCTCCTTTTATAGCTATTTTGGGCTAATTCCCAAAAACAAATGTTTATGGATGACGAAGATTTGAAACGATTGGATCTGCTACGTCATGCACCAATGGTCCATCTATTTCTAATAGCCCATTTAGACATAATACAAAAATGGGGCCCCATGATCAAATGCTCACAGAGATTTGATGTAAGAGGAAATTTATAGATATTTAACCAACCACGTTTACTAATCCGTAATCAGATTGAGATGAATTGAATTGAGAAGGAGTAAGATTGAGTAGGAATTAGAATCGAATTCTTATGGAAGTTGTTTGCTGAACTGTGTGGAATCAGAGTAGAAATGATGTTGATTTCATAAAAGTTGTTTACTAAATACCCCTGAATCGGAATTAAAATCAGTCTAATTACTCAACTCCCCATGTTCTAAATAAATTAACTTATGTGCTAGGTAATAACTTTAATTTCCATAACAACATATACTTATAATTATAGAAACTTTCGACCTCTTTATAATATAATTCATAATTTTTCCGCCCCTTTTCCACCTCTTTAAAACCTAATTTTTTTTTTCTTCAAACAAGACCTATTTTGTTACAATCTCCCTCTGCAATTAAGCGTTTCTCCAAACTGTTATAAATACACTAAGGTAAACTTGTCATTTTATAAAATATGTGAGGGTGTAAGGGTAAAATTCATGCATTCCTGATTGCGCCTAACTATTAAATTCCCACCTCCCACCAAAGAATCTTGTTCCTACAAAAGGAGGAGTTGAATTCATTTTTTATGCAGTCTTGATTCCTTCATATCGTAGTAATTAGAAGAATAATTTGTAATCGGAAGCAGAACTCTTTATTTTCATCTGATTACCAGTGCAGAAACACATCCTTAAGATTTAGGCTCGGTTTTTCCTTTTGGCTGTTACGTGGGGGAAAAAAAAAGTTTTAAAGTTTTGATTATCTAATTTGTTTAATTGCAAGAAACATATAATTACATAACCATGTAGGCTATGATGGTTATAGTTTATTATATAACCATCTCTTTACGCGTGCCCACTTTCTCTCTCAATATGTGGAATACGATTATAGTTTATTAAATTTTTTATACAGACGATATTAGCATAGAGAATCAAACTCAAGACTTTGAGTACATCTTTCTGTCTCGTATTTATACTTATTTTAGTAAAAAAAAAATCAAGAGTAATCCTCACTTTAATACCCTCAATTATTATGAAATTCGTACTTTGCTACCCTTATCTTTTTTTTTTTCAACTCACTTCATACCCAAAGTTACGATTTGTTTTCAAAATCATACTTCCATTACTTAACTGTTAAGTCATCCATTAAACGATGACGTGACTGACACACCCCGACCCGAAATGTCCACTCCGAATCGAGCTGTGTTGGCCGACACCTGGAAGGTGACAAAGCCATAAAGTGTAGTGATGAGGAGAATGTGAATAAATTTAAACCTAAAAGTGCCTAAATATAAGAATGCGCTGGTGAGCGGGAATGAACCCATTTCACACGTGATGACAGAGCATAAGTAAAGTACAGTGGAGTGGATTGAGAATCATACCATCGAAGGTAATCTCCAATACCAAAATTTGCCACGAATCCTAGTCGATAAGAAAGCTCAGCTATTAAAACCTAAAGGGACGAAAAACATAGGTGAGTGGGCCTGAAGATAAGATTTTATAAAAACCTTTTTCAAAACATTGTAACCTTTCGCCGTAAAACAAGTATAGTTTCCAAAATATACTTACTACGTATAGTATAAAAATACTTACTGTAGCCTTCAAAATCTCAAGAATTCAATACGGCACAATATCTCGTAAATAAGGGCATGACATCCATAATTACAAAAACTCACAGTAATATAAGTAAAATCAGGTGCTCATCAATCTGTGCTAGCACATAAGTCGGAGTCGCCTAATGGGCCATATACGACTGAACTGATGCTCATCAACCTATGCTAGCACATGAGTCGGAGTCGCCTAGTGCTACAATCACGTGAAGACTGGTGTTATTCACGGTCACCTACATGTCGGAGTTGCCTAATGTAACCTGTACGACAAGATTGACACCTATTTGGATCCAAGGCGAGTGTGAGGTGCAAAGGTGAACACACACGTGAAAGACTGGCCCTGGTCCTGAGCGAGCATTAACACCAGGTGCAGTAATGAAGAGCACACTAATAAATATAAACATGCCACAGTGATTCGATAATTCTAATCAACATACTAACATTCATAGCTGTAGATATAATTATGGCATCAAAGATCATAAGCATACATGTGCATCCCGTAGGATGCAGCATATTTCATAAATTCTGTCATTTCGCTAATTCTTATACACTTTAGTCTAATCCGGGTGTACGTAAGAAATTCTTCTTCAAATGCATAAATGGAAACTATCAATCATATATATATATATATATAGAAGACCCACTCACAGATCATGTTGTTAAGTAGAAACCGTTCTAACTAGAATAGCCAAAGTCACCCGTAATAATCGCACCTAAGCATAATATTAGGACCCATTAGTAAAACTCCACTAAAACAACTAAATTTGGGTAAATGGAGTGCGAATTTGGAATAAGTGCGTAGAAATTAGCCTAGGAGGGTTTCCAAGAAATTTCCGAAAAAGTTAACCTAAGAAATATTCCAAAGAATATTCTAAGAATATTCCAGCCCATTACAGACATTGGGCCGGCCTGGGACAAAAGCCCAAAGGCTTAGGGCTTAAGGTTTTGGGTTGAGCTCAGTGGGCCGAAAGGCCCTGTGTTTGGACTAAAGGGCTTTGGACTTGAAAGCCGGCCCAAATGGTTGGATTGAGGTCGCTGTGACCCATTTCTCGTCGGGGAAGAAGGCCGAAAACGGCGAGTTTGGCCGGGAAATTTCAAAGGGCTATATTATACTCATTTCTCAACCAAAATCCATGATTTAAACGTCAATTTGAAGTTAGGAATGTAGGGGACAAGACCATACCAGTTTGAGGTTGATCCGAGGTCGGGATCGGCCGGAAAAGGCCTGCAAAGGCCGGGTCTCCTCGCCAGAAAACTGGGTAAGTTTTCCCCGAGTTATATCCTGCATCGAAACATCACCAACTCTCACAAATAACTCAGAAAACAACCTAAAACGACGCTAATGACATGATTTGAGGATGCTTGATCCCTACCTCGTCGGAAAAATCATTAAATCGCCGGAGTTCATCGAGAACGAGAAATGGACAGCAGCCTCTGCCACTACCTGAGTTCCATTTCCTTGACTTAGGTTCGAGACGGGAAAAATGTGATGATGGTGGTCTGATAGGGTTCAGGGGCTCATGTGGAGCTCGGCGAAGACGGCTTCGAAAATGGTGGTTCGGTGTCTTGGTGGTTCTTTGCCGAGAGAGAGAGACGGAGCTAAGAGATGCATGACAAGACATAGAGGAACATATATGGTGGTCTGGAGGAGTAATGGTGGATCGATGGTCTGAGGGCTTGTTGGAGTTGGGTGTGGTTGTCGGCACAGCTGCTGTAGAGGGAGAAGAAAATTAGGGAGAGACACGGGAGAAGACTGAGAAAAGAGAGAGACTCTGAGAGTGTGAGGTGAGGGAGAAATGACACGTGGCACGAAATGGATAGAGAGCTTGTGTGCGTGTGGGTCCCACGGACCAGAAAAATTATACAATAATCAAAATATCCATTCAGAAATTATTAAAATAATAAAATACTCAAAATTCAAATTTCATAAAACACCCTCAAGTTTCGTAGTTCTGTACAATCTTAGTCGTAGCTCCAAATTTGATCCCGCTTGCGTCTACACGTTCGTGTCGTCGAGTACTTCGACAATACACTAAAATAGTAGCTTATACACGTCACGAAAAGGCGATCAATGAAAGTCAACATCTTCACCTCTAGGGACATTTTCGTCAATTCACTCATTTAAAATTAATAAAATCATGAAATTAGGGACTGGTTGTCACAATCTACCCATCTTAAAAAAAATTGTCCTCGAAATTTGAAATCAATTGTTATACAAAAATAGTGAAAAGACAACAAAAAAGTAATTATGTAAAGAAGATATCAAGTTAGAGCAGTTGCATAAAAGAGAATATCATTCCGTTGTGATCGGAGTGCAGTGATTCCTCTTTCATGCTCCCTAACTCATATTTTCCTTCTCCATCAACACATTAATATAATCTAATGCTTTTATAAAAACATCAAGTCGAAAGTATTACATATGTATAATAGCAATCCTGTCAAAATACATATATAATAACATAAAGTTAAAAATAATTGTACTGAAATTAAAACTGAACATAGAAAAATTTCACCTACGCAATTGTAGCGTGACTTACTCTGAAGGTAAATGTGCAGTATATTTGGGTTAAGCCCAAACAATAAGTAACTAATTAAATAAGTAAATACAAATGCTAACGTAAAAAGACCTACTTGTCTACTTGCTTAATGAACACAACAAATAGGTTATCGATATTATGATTTGCAGCTCGCGATATCAACCGCTCACTGTTGTCTCGATAAGCAAGTAACAAATTCCCGAGGATGCAATATAACCATCTTGCCCCTCATTGGGAAATACATATAAGTCGTCTGATTAGCACCTCGACTACGCTCACATACTACCATTTCGGGTGATAACGTCAATAGCACACAAATTAGCTATATCGTAAATTCGATTCTTCAACATACTTGTTCATAGAATTCTTATGTCAATCATATACCACATATAGATTCTCTATGCCAAATCTCAAATGGTGCCATACGCAAAAATCGAAAATGTAACCGTAATTACACGCAACTCTAACAAAGATAAGTGTACACCACTATTATGCAGTTCATTTGTGGTACTGGACAACAACTTAATACACATGGCCTTCAAGAAGGCTTCCCAAGACTTGGAAATGAAACATGCATTACAATGAGATACAGTAGTGTCACACATACCATATATTCGAACAATGCAGTTCACAATACTAAAATGAGCAAATTCATATTGAATTTTTCTCGAATTTAGACAAGGTTCTAAAAAACGCTAGGCTCTAGTCAGGCGGCAGACCAGCGCCTAGCGCCTAGGCTGCTAGGCGGGAATTAGGCGGAATCTAGTCGGTCTAGGCGGATTTAAGTAAATTTGAATAAATTAATTAAATTTTACTACATAAAATATAATAACATCAAATAATGTATATATAAATATACTAATTTAAGATGGTTTGACAGAAAAGAATAAAAAAATATAGTTTTTATTTTTATTTTAGAAAGAAAAACCTACATAATTACAACTCACCCTACCTTTCCCACATCAATCCTATCGGGTGCAGTTCCAATTGCAATATCAGAGATAAAATAATGTAAAAAAAATTAAAGAAATCAATTCTTGCTTTTGATGGTAAGGTCTAGTGGTAGCTATAAAAAGTGTGATGGGTATACGCAAAATGACATCTTGAAAATCAGAAAGCCTTTATTTTGTATTATTTTTCCGTTTCCTCTTCCTTTTCTCTCCCACATCGTCTTCTTCAATTTACCTCTCAGTGCTCTCACATCGTCTTCTTTAGTTTTCTTTGAAACCTCTCTTGCTGTTCAATTCACCACCGCAGAAAGAACAGACAGGGAGCGAGCAGAGGGGAGACACACCACACCCACCCCACCGTGACCTCCACCAGAATGGCGCACACTCTGACGAGCACCATCACCACCTGTGAGAGCGCAGATCTTGGCAGAGAGAGGCGCAAATCTTGGCAGCTGCGACGACGGAGCTCGGCTGCCGTTCCGACGACGGAGAGAGAGAGCGATATTATCACGATAATCAATTGGAATACTCTGAAAATATCGCTGTTGCCAAAAAACGATAATATCGGCGATATTTCGCCGATATTATCGATATTTAATACCTTGATTACATATGATTAAGAAAAAAAACCGAAAAACCCAGCAATCCGATGAAACTCCCGTCGCATCGCAGTTACTTTTGTCTCACTTCCATAGCCAGAACAGTTGGTGTGGGTGGAGCGTTGGAAACCCTAATTGGCTTGATTAATTAAATGCGTGTTGAGCCAACTTTGTTGTAGCGCACAAATCGGGGACTGGAAAGTGAAAATCTTTATTTAATTTGATTAAGATTTGTCCAAAATCAGATTGGATTCTTGGAGTGATTGAATCCTTGAACATCTTGAAATGGTATAATGAAAGTTTCTAGTCAATATCTGGGTTTTATACTTTTAAGTTTTTAGGGCTTCGAATCATCTAGAAAACTAAGTTATGAAAAATCCCTCCATGTAAAACAAGTTTTCCGGATCCACTAGAAAATCCCTTCATATATAATATAATATTGACTTATCAAAATACCCCCAAATTTGACTTTTTGCATGTTCTCAAGCAAAGCAAAACTAGAAAACAAAAATAAAAGCTAACAAACTGGAAACTTAACTAAAACTAAACGATAAAAAGTTTTACCTTCAAAGTTGCAATCCCTAGGATACGTTAAAAATTAGAACATCTTTTCAAAAGTTCCAGCTAATCCCACTATAGAGTCTAAGCCATTAAGAATCGATTAAAAAAAAATTCACAAACTTCTTTTAGTGTAAAGTGAACCAATATAGCTAAGGAGACTCGACTAAAACCCTTACCCCTCGTCCTATTTATTTCACACATACTAAATTTAAATATAGCTATTTTTTTTTCTTTTCGACTTTATTTTTTATTTTTTATTTTTTATTTTTTTTTTCCCGTAATAGTAGTAGTCGTTCAATGTCAGTTCACTTAAGCTTTCAATCCAACCCATATAGCAAGCTTTAGGTCAATGATTCCCAAACCATTAAGGTTTTAGGCCACTAGGTGTACACCAATTAACTAACTCGAGTTAATTGGTTTCGTAGCCTTTCCAACTCACGTTAGTAAGTCCTTAGGTTTGGGAATCATTGACTTACTAACTCGAATTGGAAAGGCTACGAAACCAATTAACCATCCTGCCCCATGCAAAAACTCTACTGTTTGACACAAAAATCACTGCTGATTAGGCAAGACTGGTCCGGTTACTAAGCAAAGCCTCTGGTGGAACAATTATTAATTTATTCATAACAATAACTAACTTTACTTAAACCAAAAATTAAAATCAAACTTAGACTAAAAGTAAGTGTTTCAATCTCACTCCTCACAAACCATGTTGGTGTGAATGTGCAAATTTTCAAAGTATAACCAATGAATTAGTGTCTAAGCAACGATAAATAGAAAAGACTCTACTATGGGATTAACCTTCACCATTTCCATCTATTTTAATGCTTAAAATAATCTATGGAGATTAACTTGAAAAGAAAGAAAATTTTATTTTATTGAGAAATTTGTCACTCATCTGTGCCCATGAAGTAATACTGGCAGATGGTAATGTAAGAAGCCATGTTCTTGCCTTGTCCTTCAATGAATAAGGAAAAAGGTGAAGTTTGAGTGTCACAGCAGTAAACTACTTTTCAAAATCTCTGTAATATGCATCCCATCAGATGTTAAATAATTAAGTGTTGAAAGGTTGAATAATTAACTTCATAACACCATCACAATGATAACTCATTCACTCCAATATCTAACGAAATGAAATATTTATTCATAATAGAAACATCCTATGCCAACACCAAGAGTTAAATAATTAACTTCATAAACACCATCACAATAATATCCATCAAGAATATCAATTCATAATTCAATAATATAGTATAAGAAAATTACTCAATCAATAATAGAAACATAAGTATACGAACTTATCAATATAAGTAAATAATTAACTTATATCGTTCTAATCAATTATTAATCTCTACATCCCCCACCTCGACTCCAAACAAGCTAAAATCTCTTTCCTTAGCTTTCCCAAGCTCTAAGGCACCGGTGAGTCTAAAGCCGAACGTCAGAGTAAAAGGACATGACAAACAAACCAAACATTTAGAATATTGTAAGATAAAATCACTGTTCAACTTCCCTAACAAAAAGAAACCGCAGAAAACTAAAGTTTGTTCTAGTTTTGTGGACACAAAACAAGCAGCTTTTTTCCTACTCAAATCTCGATGAAAATATATGGATTTTTACTCGTTTGAAAGCTTGAAGAAGCATCTTTCCAATGCTGTAAAGTTTGTTAAAAACCAAGCTCTGAAGTGAGAGGAGTCATGACTTAAAACAGCAAGTATGTGCAGAAAAACTGCACCATAGTTTTACACGGGTTCAAAGACACCTATTTGAACATGGTTTTGACCCGTCACATCTCAATGAAATCTACGGGTAAATACTCAATTTAAAGCTTATGATTCCCACTTTAATTCTACTGGAAAATAATTTGAAAAGAAGCTTTGTAGTGAAAGGGCGAAAGAAGGGACTACGAAACTGAAAGTTCTGACATCTGCACCAAGAAAATTATGTACACTTTGAAACTCAAATTCTTTTGACTTTCCTAAGTTCCTAACAGGATGATAAAAGCATGAAGGGTTTGCTTTCAGATCAAAATAGAGAATATAAACATGGTAAATCAAATTGAAAAGAATTACTCAAGACACCCAAAAGTTAGAAAGATCTTACCCTTAAGCCTTCCTCTGCAGACTTATTGTTGGAATTTATACAATCTTTCATCATTTATAAAGCTTGAATAAAATGATAAAGACTGAAAATCAAAAAACAGAGTGCAGAGAGCTTTCGAAACAGAGGGCTGAAGCTTTTTGTGAAAAAGGAGATCTTATCTGTTCAGACAGATATTTCTGATATATATGGCTCATTACAAAAGTCGACTTTTCAGTAATTTGGTCGACTGAATAGGCAACAGTCAGCCCTTTTACACAGAATCAGTTTTACACAGACTCAGTTGACTGAAATTTTTACGCAGAATCAGTTTAAGTAAAGCATTAACTTTAACACTTATAACCTCTTTCTTTCTTCTTCAGGGTTCTCACTCAAATTCTCTCTATAAACTGAACGAATACTTGCTATGAATTTTCCTATTCAAAGTGCAACTATTTATAGAGAAAATAATCATGATTGGAACCTAAGCCTAGACCTTCCACCACCACCTGCTTCATAGCTTAGATTCGTCAGCTATATAGACTGCTTGAAGAGCAATCTAAAATTACCATAGACAGCCATCTGCAGCCATAGACTCTCCACTACACCCATAGCTCCTCCACCTCCTAGTTACACAGCCTACATTAGTCAGCAATATAGAGTATTGGAAAAAAGATTATTTAGGAAAGGATAAGAACAGGTTACAAGAAGGGAAGAAAGAATTTCTCCTTGCAGATCCGAAGATCAGAGAGAGAGTCTGTCTTTTGTTTGGTGAGTTATAACAGTATGCCCTATGTAAAAGGTTGGGCTGTGTAAAACAAAATGGGCTGAAACTATTCCTTTTCGAAATTAAAAATAATTTTAAATTCAAAAATAATTACTTTAAATTCTAGGTCTTCACAACCAAACCAAAGGTGGTGCTGGTTGTTGACACAGTGATGTTTCACAAAACTGAATATTTGGCAAGGGGAAGGAGTTAGTGTTTTCTTAGGGTGTGAGAGGGTTCGCGTAGAGTGTTGATTTGTGTGTTGAGTTGAAGATTCTTTTTTTCGTTGTGAAGCCTCTTATATTTTATAGGCAGTGTGGTTTGCCGAGGTATTATCTTGATAGGACTTAACCTCCTCTGCATTTCCCCTGAGTACCAACTTATTCTTCCTTAGCTGAAATGCTGAGAAGTGAGCTGTGGCTTATAAATAGGAAGACGAGGAGATAACAGGCGAAGGATATGCACCAATGGAAAGTAAACGATACCAACCTGCAATAGAGGCAATGGTCAGATTACCTAGTAAACTTTTCTAATTCAAGAAAGATGCAATCTTTTTCTCCATGGCCACAGCATTCTCAGAACTTGGCTTAAACAAATGGAAAACATGCATGCTCCTCCCCCTTTGCTTCTACCACCTCCATAATCCCACTCCACCCACTCTTTCTCAGTATCTCAACATAATACCACCCCTATCTCTCAACCTATCTTTCTTTGCAATACAAACCTGCAATTTCACACACCACATTTCCCCCGACTCCGGATCTTTACCAGGGTTGAAAAGCGGGTCGTCGGATCCACTACTCAACGGGTTAGCAAATCACCACAAGGCAGCAATATATTCTCTTATGCGTGCAGGTGTGGACAGCTCCTCCGCCCCCAACTGGTTCTGTCCTCCAAAAATATGGATGGATCAAAACAACCCCAATCAGCTTAGCACCACCAACCAAGCCCTCAGAGCCTACTCTCAATCCCATATGGTGAGCTATTTTAGCCCTAGCACTGTCGCCGACGAAGAAAACACGATAAAAATCCGCATGGAGGTTTAACCAATCTTTTGAGCCATTTCCATCGAAATGGGAAGCAACCCATTTGACAACAGCCCACTAATCATCGTAGGCAGTAGGCAGAGGGTACTCGGGGGCAAGCCGGTAATTAACAGAGACTGCGACAACGTTGACAGCGGAGACTAAGGAGTTGAGGTAGTTATGATACGTGGGGGAGGAGGAGCTTTCGATGCAGAAGCCGTCACTGTGGAAGTAAACGAGAAGAGGGAGTTTGGTGGTGGCCGTGGCCTTGGTTGGAAGATAGAGCCTGGCGGATACAGGTGGTTCTTGTGAGATGACGACGTCTTTGGATTAG
>JAOTRO020189027.1:0-10700 GCA_028566515.2 Pyracantha coccinea | reverse complement strand
TTATTACTTTTGAAAAGAGAAATGGTTTGAAAAGTTTTGTTTTTGCCCACTCACGTTTTCTGTTTTTCGCCCCTCCAAGTTTTAGTTGCTGAAAGTTCGTATCGACGAGGATTCTTGGCGAATCTCAGTTAGGCAGCTACCTTTGAGGGTATGATCCTTACCCACGCTACTGTACTCTACTTATGCTCTGACGTCGCATGTGAAACGAGTTCATTCCTTCTCACAGCGCACTCTGGTATTTAATCACTCTTATTTTTAAATTTATTCACATTTTCCCACATCATCACACTTTATGGTTTCGTCAACCTTCCAAGTGTCGCCCAGCACAGCTCAATTTGGAGTCTTAGTGGACATTCCGGGTCGGGGTGTGTCAATTTGGTATCAGAGCATAAGTTGGGCAGTATTGCATCCATCACATGCGTGATGTAAGCATTTTAGGTTCTTGAACCTAAATATCAAATCTTGCTACCTCGTCGAATACGAAAAATGTGTTAGTTTTTCCTAAATTTTGGGCAAGCGTTTCTAAATTATAAGCAAAGAACTTTGCTATCAAGGAAAAATGTGGATTTAAGACTAGTTGATGGGCCTAAAGCAAGGTTAAGGTATTGATATATGTTTATCACTAGGGATCTATACACCAATTCCATCACTACTCGTTAGCAATCATTATTAAATCTTTTGAGGTTAGAAATCAGAAATAGTTTTGGTTCCTTGACAGTGTCCGTTAGATTACTATCTATTAGAATTCATAGGAAGTCTACTCTCGTGATGACTTCAGAAATGTCTTGAGTTACCATGTGGTGCTATAAGGGTAACTCACGATGGAAGAACATCTTGGACAATCACTTTTAGTCTCTGATAGCATTAATCTTTCCAAACGCTCTAGTGATCATTTCGGATATTCAGGAGGAAGACCGACTTTCATCGAAGTTCTTCCTAAAGTGGATTATTAGAAAATTTTAATTTTGTTCGGCTTTAGGACATTGTAACCAATATTAGTTTCCAGAATTTCTTTAGGTACTATACTCGTCAATTCGATGAGTATAGGCACAGGTGTATGAGTTGTTACACCTACGGTTAGTAGAAATCTCTGAAGTAGAAAGTATTTTCCCTAGAGTTAATGAACCATCTCACTTGACCAATTTCTTACCAATTATTCAAAACCATTCACCCGAGCGGGCTTTAACCTTTAATCTGCTTATGGCAGCGCTATTGAATGACAACATTGTCTGATATCCAGAAGCTATTAACCAATATTCAAGCGGTATGATTTCTGATACCGGACACATGCTAGTATCTGGAAGTGATACCTTTATACCAGGACGCCGGTTTATAGTTTTAGGGTAGTGAACAATTTTAAAATTATCGTATATGTGTTAATTACCAGCGCAATTGATAGGCTGATTAACAGCGACTACTTGAGTCGAAGAAACTAAACCATGAAACTTTAGTAACAGACCTTGTATTAAGATAGTAAATTCACGGTTAAGCTAACCATACTACCTATTTAGGTAATCAAAAATTTCTTTGAATAGCTACCTTTCGATCACTTCTACAAGGGGACAGTAAAATTGAACTACGAAATGACATCTCATTACTAGAATGTTTTGAGTGTCGAGAAAACTGTGAAGACCTTTTAGTTTGTGTCATAGAGTTGGTTAGTAGCTTAGCACGTTTCGAGGAGGTATGCCTTGGGCATCTTTTCTTGAAATTCTACTTGGGATGCTACCGAGTGCGAGAAGTGGAATACACCAGTGGTTCACCTTGTTAACACCACATTTACTTTCCCTATTTCTTATCGAATAACTCCTATATCAGTTTTCCTTTTGACTTTTTGATTGAATCCTACTTCATTGCGAAAACTTAGTTACTAAAGCTTACCGATTAGGGAATTACCCAATCAAACACTTTATGTAGGGAACTTCAAACCTATTCATGAGGGTGAAAGATTGAACCCTAGGTTTATACCTAGATTTTAGCAACTTGATCGGTTTAACCCTTACTTCGAACTGATGGTTTAGTCAACCAACATTTGTAATCCGAGTTTGCCTCCATGGTCTGACGAATTCTTAGTGGTCTTATCAACAACCTTCTTATCTACCTCAATAGTGAGATCGAATTCTCTAAGCTCTGTTAGTCAGCTTTGTTCCAGATTCCTTGATTGTAAACTTCGATTAAATTGATACTCCTCTTGGTAGACGTGATCTCAGTGGACGAGATTTTTTCCTTTTCCCAAAAAGAGCTTGTAATGGTAGAAAGTTGACATTCTCATAAAGTGTTGTGAATTCGAGATATCTTTGGTCCTATCGATTTATCAACAATTTGTTAGTGATTTTTCGCCTATAGTATCCTTCCTCACTTTTTGGCTAAGGAAAGTTAATTTAGTTTGGAAAGTTGGAAATGAATAAAGTTTTTGACAACCGAACTTAGTGAGCATGTTTTTGCGACTTAGTGAGCTTGTTTTCTTGCACTTTCGTAGTTAGTTATTACTTATTATAGTATTTAAAGTCATTTTCGTGCAATTTCAGGTCCATATGGCAAAGTATGCAAAAAGAGGCAATTTGGAGTGTTTTGGGGCAATTTTGGGCCAAAGATGGATAGCTTATGATTCAAGCAAGTGGGATGGACGAATTTGAAGATTAAATGGCAAGGAATTTGCTATAATGATGGAAGAAACAAGATCAAGTTCTAGAAGATAAGGGAAGAGCAAGAAAGAAGGAACATTATCCAGAATCTTATCCAAAACATTATCCTAACCAATCTTATCTTATCCTAATCCTATCTTATCTTGTTTTCACCTGTTTAGAAGGATTCCTTTTCACTTTAGGATACTTAAAACCTGATTTCTAGAATACCTTATCCTCTCCTAAATCCATGCCGCACATGCCTTCTAGAACCCTACAAATATGGCGCCTAATGACCTTCTAGATGCCCTACTTCCTAATAGGATTACATAACCTTTTCCCTTTTGGATTATGAGTTCTATTTTCTGAGGGATTTGGACTCCTTAATCAGCCTTTGCCGTGGACTGTCATCCAACCCTATAAATACATATTTTTGCCGCACAATTCACCATCCACCCTTCACCATAACTCACCTACATCTATCCACCACCACAATTCGCACCACATAGCCATTTTTCCATACAAATCACCCCTAAAACCTTACCCTAATCCTTGTGCCACAGCTTAGCAAGGAAGAAGGAGAAGAGGATGTGCAAGCCATTCAAGTTGGATTGCTAGGCGTTTCTAGGTGTAATCTATCTTAGTTTTCAATGTTTAATTCAAATTCTCTTTGTTTTGATGTGAACATGAGAGGCTAAATTCGTTTTAGTTAGGGGGAATTCAAAGCCATGAACATATTTGCAATATGAATTGATTAGTTCCAGTTGTGATTTCATAAGGCATGAATGCAATTTGCTTAACTGTTTGATTCAGAACTTATTCTTGTATGCTGATTAAGGAGGCCTACTTAGTTTGCATGCTTGAATTTGATGCTATAATATAAGAGAGTTTCACATAATCGTTATGAACTTATATTTACAAGTAGTGAAGGTCGCTGGTCACGATCGAGTTAAGTTAAATTCCTGGCATGAGTATCATGATGTCATAGTTATAAATGCCTTGTCAATACTTATGATTTTCATTGAATGTAATGATCTTTGATTGTATCTCTATTATGATATCACGTAGGGAACTTTTGAAGAATGCTTTGGGTTGTCGAATGATGTCCATCCAATCTAATAACTTAGGGAAAATCTGAGGGTTAATTAGTGATGGCACGGTTAATCTGGGGCATTGTCATTCATGGTTTATTGAAAAAGCAACTGGAGATCGATTTGTATGCAAGTGTGTCATGTGTGGAGAAGGACCCTCTAGCTAGCCCATCATCCATCCAACTCACCAATTTCGTGCTAAAATCCGTTTAAGTCTTTATTGTACTTGTTTTTAGTTTAAATTCGTCCAAAACCCAATCCCCTCTACTTTGTTGTGTCAATTAGGTTAGAAACTGTTTTAATTTGTGTTTTTGAGTATTTTGAGTCAAGTTAGAGTTAAAATTCGTCCAAATCATTCCCTAGTGTCTAGTTTGAGACTAATTCATTGTTTTGTGCTGTTTTGAGTCTTTCTAGTTTGTTTTGAGTCATAAAAGTTTGTTTTAGTCTTTTGAGTCCAATTAAGTGTTTTCAAGTCTAGATTTGTGTTATTGAGTCAGTTTCATTTAGATTAGCAATTCCTCCTAATCCCCGATCCAGAACGATCCCTACTTATACATATACTACAATTGTCAAAAGGGGGTTTAATTTGTGTGTCAAGCTAATTTTCACATCAAATTTTGGTGCCGTTGCCGGGGATTAGCAACTTTGCTAATCCCCCGTTGTTTCTTTTTGTTTTTTTTCTTTTCGTGTCTTTTGTTTTTAGTTTCTGATTTTTTTTAGTTTTGTTTATTTTACTTTTGATACTTGATTTAGTTTTCTTTCCTTGATTTCAGGTACTAGAGAAGCAAGACATGGCAATTGCTAATCTTCAAGCTCAAATAGCAAATCTTATTTCTCAATTGTCACAGTACATCAAAAGGACCACAATGCAAAGAGCCCCTACATTTGATGCGTCCTATAGGCAAGGATATCAAGCTGATCAACATCCACAAAGACATTGGGAGAGTGTCAACACCTGGAGTTATCAAGGCTATAACCAATCAAGGAATGACTCGTTTTCCAACACCTACAATTCAGATTGGAGCAATCATTCAAACTCTATGTGGTGGAAACATCAACAAGTTCAACAAGAAGGATATTGGTAGCCATATGAAGAGTTCTATTCGAGCCCTATGCAGCCACCACAACCTCCCTTGCAACAATTCCAAATGAATTCAGGTTTGTCATCGGATAGTGATACAATTATTCAATTACTAACATGTTTGACGCAGAGCATACAAAATCAAGCCAAAGAGTTCGGCAAATTGAAGAATCAAGTTTATGGAGAGGTGCAAAATCAAACCAAAACAATGCTAAATCAAGCTAAAGAGGTGGATGAATTGAAGAAGAAAAATAGGGCAAATAGTCGAATTCATGGGGCAAATGCAAGAACAAAGTGAATTCCTCGACTCAACTGTTGAAATTGCTGAAGCTATCACCTTGGGAAGTAGCATGAAGGTTGAAGATGAACCCAAGTTGTCAAAAATCCAACCTGTTTAGTTTTTAGTTTTAGTTTTAGGTCTTTAAAACCCAAAAAGCCTTCGGGCCTTATACCTTAGGGCCTTGGCCCATTGACCCAACCCAAAACCCTCAAGTTGTTAATTATTTTGTTATTAGTTTTTAAGACCCAAAGGGCCTTTAGGGCCGGTTTCAGTTAAGGGCTTTAAGCCCAGCCCTTTTGCTGTAAGGTCTACAGGCTGTGTGTGTATGTGTGGGTCTGGGCCCGAGCTCAGACAACCCTAACCCATCAAACCTAAACCCAAAAACCCTGGGACCCAAAACCCAACCCTAATCCAAATCCAAGCCCAAAACCCGTTTGGCCTAGTCTGACCCAGTTGACTTGACCCGGACCCGGTTGATCTTTGACCCCTCGGTTAAAGTTGACTGTTGACTTTTCGGGTTTTCGTTCGAAACCTCTCCTAGGCTAATTTCGACGTTCTGAACCCATTTTTGGCGTCCGTTTCCTGAAATTCTATCGTTTGGGTATAGTTTGTTTAAATTATACATTTTTGTGTTTAGGTGAAGTTGCTAGTGGAAACTTCGTTAATCCATTTCCCTACAAGTCTACTGCTACGGAGTATCTGTGAGTGGATCCCTTCTAAAATTGCATGATTTAATTATAGAATTGCACATATTAATAGCATGCCTTACAGATTTATGAGTTGGATAACGTTTTATAGGAAGCATGATTATTTGAATATGTTTTGAATATTATATATTGAGAATTGAGTATAGCCTATATTGAGCTTATTTTAAATATCGTATTTTCTATATAAAAACCATGTTCTGGTAGAATATCTGATGGATGACGATATGATACTTAGAACATGTTTTTTTTTTCGAACACCTCTTCATAGTATAGCTGATGGATAATCTATACTACAAAGTTGAGTTTTAGAAATGTAATATGCTTTTTGTGTACCTAGTGGACACTATGCCACCTGGGGCGAGGATCTGGTGTTGGTAGTTAGGCCAGGAGAAATAATCCCTAGTTATGGGCTGAGGGACACGGAGCAGGCATTGGGCCTGGAGTAAATAATCTCTGGCTACGGGCGCAGAGACCATTGAGCAGGCATTGGGTCGGGAGTTATTATTATTATTCAGTGAACTCACTAGTAGCACACTATAGACATAAGAGAACTTGTGAAGTGCTTCCTAAGTTGACTTTGCGAGAATGATTTATGTGATGATCTTATGCATTGACTTATGAATTGTTTTATGGCATGCTAGAGTTTTCTGAAAAGCTATCACTTATTATGCTAGTATTTTTCATTATATATAAACTTTGGGGGTTAGTATGTTCATAATTGTTTTTGTACTATGTATGTATATGAACTTGGTCCACTCACCTTTGTCTTGCGCCCCCATTCAGGTCTTTGGAACGAGGACTATGACACAACGTACGAGGCATTCCCCTACCAGTAGCTGTGTACCATTCTCTTTGTGTGATATCCTGTAATAGTCTTTCCTTTTGTAATCTCTAATTAGAACATGCTCTGTGCACTCTAGCCACTTTCTTAAACATTGTTTATTTCCTTTAGATTTCTTATGATAATTTAGGCATATTTTCTCCTAATCATTACTCTTGTATTCAATAAATGGCTTTCGTCACCCTCGGGTGTTGGCCAGCACGTGCCTATCCTGGTATTCGGGGAATATCGGGGTCGGGGCGTGTCAATAAGAAGTCGGAATAACTTGGGGTGTAAGTAATCTGCTTAAACACACTTGTTCTACATCTACCATATTGAGATGGCAATGGCACGCCTTGCCTTGAGTTAGTTTTGATTGAGAGCCTCAAGGCCTACACCTAAGGCCCCACAAAGGCACATTTTAGAACTAACTTTGTCCTCTTCTTGCAGCCATCAGCAAGCAAGAGCCCGACAACCAAACAAAGTACCAACTCCTCGGGGAGCTGTGTGCTCAAGCCAGGGACTGTCCAGTGAAATTCCTACCCGAACACCCACTTCATATGAAACATATCTTTTCAATTTGAATTGATATTCAAGCTTTTAGAACATGTTTCTAAAGTCTTTTATGGGGAGGGCTGGTTGGGATAGGTTTTGACTAATTAAAATGGACTTGAATCCAGTGCTTTGTTTTTTGTGTCAAAATTTGAAATGGACATAACTGGACATGATGGGTTATGAATCTATAACAGAGTGAGTTATCTAACTTATCCTTATAGATGAGTTATAAGTCTTATCTTACATATGCCAATCCAATATTTTCCCTAAAGCCCAATCTCATCATGTCCACCAAATGGCCCTATGAGTTAGCTACGGAGTATTAACGTTTAAAACCAAATGGAGACCTCTATACCTTCAAAAGGGTACCGCAAAATTAAATTTCGTAATAGTACTAACGGTTCGTCCGACTCCACTGATCAATTATTAGCTTTCATTGGTCTGATCGGTCGTTGGTCTATCACTTTTCAAATCTTATTGTTTTGTTTTGAAAATATTTTTTTAACACTAAAGTAGGTAAATGTTCAAGATTCCAAATTCAAACCTGGGTGAATAGTGGAGAGCACATACGTTCTAACTAATTTAACAACACATACGTCTGCAGTTCCAAGTTTCATTTGATATTTTAGTCTTACTATTATTAGTTCAAGTATCACATTTGTACACAATTCAAAATTTAGGCTCCGAAAGGGAGGAGAAAAAAAAAATCTTAAATCCGTTACAATGTGACTTCACAATGGGACTTGGATCAGAATAACATGGTAGAGGTCCGGAAGATTAGTTATAATTTGTAGCTGACATTCTTTCACAAAGTCAATTTAAATTGCAAACCATAAATTACTAATGCTAAATTACCGTCGTATTATTACATGTCAACCATGATTGACAAGTTCAAATGTGGAATCCTACATGCAAGAAACTAACCCCACGTTAGCGTAAATGTATCAGCTACAAGCCTGGAAAATGTTCAGATCTCAAACAACCCAATTGATCTCCTATTATTTTGGTGGCATGGACAGATTTAGCAGAAGAACAGCACTCTTTCTTTTCTTGTTCATCATCGTCTCGCTCCAGATTCCAAAAACGATCGGGGAAGCGGAACCGGAGGTTGAAAAGAATAAGGAAGCAGATCAGCATACTGTTATTGGAAGAACAATGCAAGATACAATGTCTATGCTCTATGATACAATCTCTGTCCTCCAAAAGTCTCATCAAAATGCATGGGACAAAGTTAAAACCATCATAAACGATATGCAGTTGCAATTTTCCCCTCCAAATTTAAAGTTTAGTAACTTTTAATATCCGATGCTTTGTATCATTATTATCCAATCTTCTCAAACATAACCCTATCTTCCTATTCTCCGGCAATTCTCGAAAAGTTTTATACAAACTGATATTTTTCAATATAATATTGAAAGAGGTTCCAAGTCTTGTTATGATCCAAACTAAAGAAAAAAAGAAAACAAAGGCGGTTTGTGAAGTTTTTATCAGTTTCAGGGGCAGAGACAAAGCAAATGCAAAGGGAAGCGAAGGCGATGATCAAGGGATGAGAGAAAAAGTGAAGGAGGCAGCTCAGAAGAGTTTCAAAACAGGCAAACAGACGGTGGAGGAATCGGCTAAATCCGCAGGTGAAGCTGTGAGAGAGACGGTGCATAAGACAGAAGAAAAGGAAAAGGAGACAGTGGCCTCTCCGCATGAAGAGACTCCTGCTGCTCATGCAGATCTTTAATAATCTTTTTTGTTTAATCCTTAAATTAGTCAAGTTAAGGCGTTTTTGGCTTAAACATTTCTATCATTCAGTTAATGATCTCATGGGAAGCTATTCAATCCATTGATGAATAATAACCTTCTTTCATTTGTTTGTTATATCGAAAGTTCAAAGCATTGACCATCCTAATCGTGTAAGTCATCAAACACACCCACCCCAATCGAAGTCTATGAGTTGACGGCCAAGTGGTGAGAGTAGGTGGGGGGAAATGAGTTAGGAGTAGACCAGATCAAGTTCGTTTGTCTTCCCTTGTAACAAAAAGAAATTAAAAGTTAGGATAAAATCTGCTAAGTTCAGTGATATTTCCCAGCGGTAGTCCAAAATTTCGCATTGCCTGCTGGCGCATTTTGGGAAATCAAGAGATTCATGTCTTCAATTGAGAAGTTATCCCAATTACATCCCCCGAGAACAAGAATTTCATAAGTTCCATTAACCGTGTGCAAACAAAAAATTAAAAACATAAAAAACTAAGGGATAAGCCACTTACTGTCCTCTAATCCTAAGCGATGCATAAACATTGGCACTTATATGCTCGTGTACCTGAGATCAGGTTACACCCGCTTTAGCTGTCTGCTATGGCTACTCAAGCACAATACCAAGCGATGTATGACAGCTTCTCCAAATACGTAAATCCACATCAGTTGCACGCTTAAACACAGGAAATATGTTGAACAGAAAAGGACATTGCAAAGTAATGTGAAAAGCCAACAAACAAGCTTGAGTTATAAAGCAAAAATTATTAGTCCATGCTCGTGTTCTTAAAATAGATGCCAAGTCAATTACAATCACATTCTTCAAATATGTTTCACCAAAGGGCAGTAGCTGACACTAAAAAACTCAACTTGTAATACACATTTTGTTTTTAGATTGAAGCTACTAAGAAGAACTGGAAGAACAAAGTTTAAGACATTCATTCTGGCATCTCCGAAGGCAGATGTCATTCCAGTTAGGTACTTGATATTGATTTACGCAAACAATGCGTGCACATGCATCCAGCTCAGATACACCTCACACAGTACACAACTATCAGGAATTGGATCCTTTGAAAATGCACCAACCTTTTTCAGCATTCTCTTTGATGTACACACCCTTTCACAGACAAAAATCTCATCAAGAACTCCTCTCTCCCCCTAGCACTCATTAATCTCTGTTCTTCAGCACGCCTTTTCTTCACTCAAAATGCTTGTCCTGCAACCACTGCAGGGATAGCTGCTAAAAGGGACTACCACACTTCCACCATCACCAATTCAAGGCCAATCTCTTCTTTAGCAGTCTTTAACATACATACGAAATACAAAAAACTTAGTTCACATTTAGTCAGCATTAGATTGTTCGCATATGCGTTCTTTACAAAAATTTCCAAAAGTCACTTTTGGCCTAACTAAAACCAATATATATGTAACTGAAGTCAAGAAATTTAGGACATGGTGAAAGAACCCTCGAGCTACATGTAAAAACGAATTTTCCCCTGAAAGAGGGAGCAAGAAAACTGTAAACAGAAGTTTAATTTCACCATTGAGATTTCAACAGGAAATGCGATAAGGAAATCAATTCACTGGTTAACCTCAACACGACTGCTAAGAGCCAACCATCACAGTTGAAACTTTCCGCAGTATATCATTACAGAATTTTGCAGGGTATCAAACAGATAGGAAAAAGGGAGGTGATTTTCATATACGCCTTGTTCGGGCAGGAAATCTCGCTGGTGGGCGTTCCTGGCTCGAGCACACAGCTCCCCGAGGAGTTGGCACTTTGGTTGGTTGTCGGGCTCCTG
>JAOTRO020189018.1:0-10701 GCA_028566515.2 Pyracantha coccinea | reverse complement strand
CAGGGGGGAGAGAGAGAGAGAGAGAGAGGGAAAGCGAAGCGTGTGAAAAGCACTAATAAATAAAAAGAAAAGAGAAACGAATCGGAGGGAGGGAGAGCGAAAGGGAGGGATTGGAAGTCAATGTGGAATGGCTTTGCGTTTACACTAATCCGACGTGTTCTTTGGTTTTCGCACGACGCGTGTTATTACATCAGAATTGTATTATCCACACATTTATTTTTATTTCTCAAACTATTATTTCTATTTTTTGTCGTCCAGATCGAATGAATTGAAGAAAATTAAGATACGAAAATTAAGAGTGTCTAGATTGTAAAAATAGGTGTGTAAATAGCACCACCGTTATATAATTAGGTGGACTCTTAAAAAAATTTCCTTTAACCATATAATTATATATGGCATACAACTCCATTTTATTGACACACTAAAAAATTGCTCGTTTTTATGGGTGTACATCTATCAGCAAAGGAAAACCATTTATGTCGAGTGCCGCGTCCTATTTACTTTCGAAAATTGATCGCCACACATTTATTTTTATTTTCAACTATTAATTACATAAAAATAACAAACATAATTAAAAAAGAACTAGTATAATGATAAATAAAAAACTGTGTATTATTATTTCCTTTTACTCTCGTATCAGCATTGGTTTCTGCAATTTTTAGCTGAACAAATTTTGTTTCGAAGTTTATTAGAAACTTGTGTTTGGTGATGATAAATTGTCATGCGATGTGAAGATTTGGTGATGATACATTGTCCTGTGGTGTGAAGATGTTAAGTAATTTTATCACTTTTAAGCTGTGAGATAATAGGAGTTTACTTTACGAATTCGAGGATTTAAAAGGTGCTTAGTCTGGCCTTAACAAGAAGTGAGGCGATAATGAATTTTCAACTCTCTGTTAGTTTCACATCGTCAAAAGAGTTTTATTGCGTTGAAATTTGAAGATTGAATCAAAATGGAATATCTTATTGGTAATTTTATTTTGCTGTCGTTCAAATCTTGTGTGCTTTTATAATTACAATGTTTGAATTGACAAAAAAAATAAGGAAAGGATAGTATGAAGATTGAGTCCGTGTCATCTCTAAGTAGAAAGATAAGGGAATGCTATAGTTCGACGAAGATTCGTTAGACATAAAGAGGTGGGGAAAAAGGAGTCATTTTCTTCATTAAGTATTAGTTAGATGAGTATCTGGATCGAGCTTGATTGGTGGTAATATCTTGTCACTTTTAAATTTGCGTTTTAATTCATCAAAAATGATGAACTAGCTCTTAATCTAGCAGTACTTATTTTTCAATGCTAAAAGAGGTGACAACTTCGAAACCTCTCTTCAAAAGCTAGCTCTTAATCTGCCCTTTATTGTTATTTTAACTCTCATTTCACAGGATTTAGAGTTGATTTCGTTCTAAATACTTTTGTAGAGGGTTTTTTGCTCGTGAGAGAATTTGCCTCGTCATCGATTCTATATCCCTTTGACATCTATCACTCATCACGTGATAAATGCTAATAAGTAAACACAAGGATCCGGTGATGGCAAAAATTCTCACTCCATTTATTTCAATTTCTTCACATGCTCTTTACTTGTAGGTTACAAACCAAAAAGTCTTAAAGCAAAAAACCAAACCAACAAGTCACTGTCAATTCCACCAGATCTTGTAACTGAAAACTCGACTGCTAGTGAAGATAAGAACAAGCTGTTAACTGAAAATTCAACTGAAACAGCTTAATCGTGACTGTTCAAATAGAAGAGGAGGGGAGGGATGGAAAAAAAAAAGGGGAGTGAATCCTACTCCAAATAAAATGCTCGTATCACAAGCCATGACTGCAAGTTGCAGCAGTTATGGGTTAGGGCAGCCATGGCTCCCCTGTACTGTAAACCTAAGCTAAATTTTGGGCATTCCGTTGACTACTTAGTAACTATGGAAACTCATCTCAAGTAAGAAACCAAACCAGTACACAGTTTCGTATAAATTTTTTGTCTACTGTCAAAATCATGTAGAAAATAACGAAATACTTCACCGTACATTGTTTAGTGTTGCCAGTTTCAGTATAATAACTTCAAGATATCAAAGAATTGCAGAAAAGATATGACGAATTGGACGCTCGGCTTATGGTCCAGCGTTATACAGACAACATAGTAGAAGCTATAATCATCAGTTTCAATACATGTAATGATACAGGTACAGGGAAAGAAATCGTACGAGGTTGAAGATTCTCGTCTTCCTCAATCGACTGACAGTTCATGCTTAAGGCCTGGCTTACAAAGAATTATCCTGACCAAAAGAAGAAGGGAAATGAAATCAAATTATAGTCACATGTACACCTCAAACCTATCTTAAAGAACTAAACTTCTCTCATGCCTGTGTACACACAAAACTAAAGAATGGATTCGCGAAAGGTGTTCTGGAAAGCCTCGTCTTTTATGTTAGTCATAAGCAACCGAAAAGCAATTTCTAAAGTGCTAACTGCTAAGATAGGAAATTTATTTCTACCAACCTTCGTACAAACGTAAATATAATGGACATCAGGGTTGTTTCCCAGCAATTCCTCCGTTGAGCTTCCATCATCATTTAGCGGAACAGGATTTGTCAGATCCCAAATTGGAGGTTCTGATTTATCTTCGCAGGACAGTTTCTCTGCATACATGGTACAGACAGAAATCAACGGTCAATATCTAACAAAAAGACCAAACGTCACAAAACATTTTTATTGCTAAACGACATTACAAGTGAAGTTAGGACTTAATCAAAACCTATGACATGGAGTTTGATCATCCACGAGCATGACTCTCTCAACAAACGCAAACGATACAACGGGGCACCATATGTGATCTGCAGCAGCACGTTTGAGACAAGTTATGGATACACACAAAATGCAAAACAAGAATACGAAAATAGAGGGCGGGCGGGCTGGAAGGGGGAAGGGAAGGTATATCGAAATCATAGGCAGAGAACAAAAGAATAAGCAACATTACCAGAACGTAGACTCCTCTATCCTTGAGGACCCTATAATTTGTATCAACTGCTTCAATTTATGGTGAACGAAATCAAGAAAATAAACAAAACCAAAAGCTTAGAACAATTCCATTTACTGATTAACCAGTCTTAACGCACCTCCAAACTTCCTCAAGCATCTCCGTAGCATTTTGCCGCGAATTACTTCCGCACTAGGCACGCAAAAAAATCGATACAACAGAAAAATAAATAAAAATCATCAACAAGGATAAAACAAACAAGAACGAAGCAGACGGGTTATTACCACTTACCAAAAGAGAGTCTAGAGTTCCTGCAAGAAAAAAAAATCAAAACAAGCAAAATCGGCATTATTTCGCAAAAATGAATTTTCAATTATGTTTAGACGGCAATGTTAAATTGTAACAAATGCAGAGGTAGACGTGGGAGTAGCCACAATTGCCTAGAGGGGAAGTGCTACCGAGTTCCAATAATACTTACTGTTTAGATTAGTTTAATGTAGAATATCGCTCGAAACAAAAAATGTATCTGAAAATATAAGTAACAAATTACGATTAGAAGAAAAATGAAGTACCTTTGTCAACAACTGCATCAAAGGAAGCAGTTTCGAAAGCACTCATATCTCGAACATCCATTTGCAAATCTAATTAATTATTAATAAACAAAATTAAGAGAAAATTAACCAAAATACAAATAAATAACCCATAAAAACATCAAATAAATTGATAAAAAAACATACGTACATTTGAGTTGTGGACGAATCGAGTACTTGCTCTGCATAGCTTGGATGACCACAGATGAAATGTCAATACTAACCACCTCCTCGTACCCATCATCAGCCATCCCCTCGCTAAACGCTGCGTTTTGGAAACCAATTCCTTTGGAGTGTGAATCAAATGGGAGATCCGGTCGGGTGAGTGCGGGTGCAGGGAGAAGGCAGAGCACGTACCTGAGTTGCCGCAGCCGACGACAAGGATGCGGTTGCGTTGGTTGGGATGGCGAGGGACATAGAGATTGATCAGCGGAGCCAGAGATTGGTACTTTTGGTACCAATCGAACGGCCCTGATTCGTTGGCGTAGCGGTTGTCCCAGTACCACGGCTCGCCGTACGCCTGCGTCGTCGTCGTCGTTCCCATCGTCATCTCTCTCTCTCTCACGGAGTCTTCACTGTTCGTCTGTTCTTCAATTGGTTTCCTTTATGGGTTTGTCGTTGATGCGCTCGCGCGTGTTGCAGAAATTTTTCAGTGTACACCTTGTTATACAAAATGGTGATGTGCTAAAAATTTAATAATTTAAAAATAAAAATTTTCATCATTTTTATTAAAAACGTAAAGTATCATTTCTGTATTTGTCACAATTAAAATTTTCAACGCATGATGCTATGATTGCACATGCTCATTAATGTCATTTCCCTTAAGCAGCTTCTTGAGATTGCCACGTGCCCGAGGGTTAAAGTTTGGAAGGGGGAGTGACTTTACGCTTGATTGAATGTGGCCTCACTTACACCGCACGCACGAATTGTTTTAACTTTTTCACATTAGAATATATTTTATTAAATTGAAATGTAGTTATCATGCATTGTGTTTCTCTCATGAAATAAAACTATGAGGCCAAGTCACGGTTCAGTCATTGTAGTTTCACCCAAATTATGATACACTTGTTGTTTAGTGATGTTTGATGTTGTGCAACAAGAAAAAAAAGTTTGATGTTCAAAATCCTGTCTACTTTTACACGTCATCTTTGACATTTTAATTGGAGTAAAATCATACATCATTTGTTACTTTTATATTTTTATGTAACATTTTTTACACCTCCTTTAAAGATGTTCAAGTTGTTATGCATGCCTCTCACCAGCTAATTTGATTAGAGTATGGCGAAATTAAACTAGAGTGATATGAGTCTTACTACATACTTGTATCATGCAGTGGCGGATTCAAGAAATATTATTTAGGGGGGTTAGTAAAAATATCGTGCACAGCATCCAAAAATTTTTGGACGAAATAACATGTAAATTGGCATGTCATCGAGCATCTGTAAGCCTGAGGTCATATACCAAGTCATATTGCATGCTTGTTGACAGATGCCAACAGCTTTCGAGCTATCATGTCGTCTGATGTTGATAGCTTAGGAACAAGCATGCCGATAGATGCTAACATATGCTGAGTGAGTCTATCGTCATATGCCCATAGCACATACTAAGGCATAGCTAGTAGCTACCCTGTCATTGTCCACATAGGCAATTCGTTGAGCAATTGTTAGAGGGTCAGCTTTCAAGGGCATCTCAGATTTTCGTAGGATAACACCTAGCTCTTCCATAAAAGATTTCCGAGCTTGGGAGGTTCAGCTGACCCACATTGCCCCAAGGTGGATCCACCCTTGGTATCATGTGACAAATAATATGTGAAACATGATATAGATAAATGACAATCCCCTTTCATGAAGGGATTTTTTAAAGGTTAATGATAGGGAGACCAAATTTTTTAAACTAAATTTACGAACAAAATGACGTGTCATCAATAAGAAACAAGCACGTTAATTGACATTTAATTAATAATCCAATCATCTACAATCACATCATTTTGTTTAAAAAAATTTGATCTCCCTACCATTACATTTTTCAAATAAGCTTATTTGATGGAATTTTGTAGAGTCTACTTCACGTATTTCAACGATTCAACCCTCATTCTTTAGATCTTTCCTCAAACATTATATCTAAAAAAAATCTCCCGTAAATATCCGAAACCGAAACCATGTGGTCAAATAATCGTTTTTTGTTTAAACTATATTAATTTAATTATTCACTACAATTAAATGTCTTTAAAATTTTGAATTTGTCTAATCTTTTTATGAATAGTTTATGAATAAGGTACTAAAATATAGGTGGCTTGAATTGTTGAAAAAAATTATAAAATTGAATATATACTAAGGTGAACTGTTATTAGCACTCCAAAAATCTCATTGTACATTATTCACATGTGTATTTTTCTTTCTAATTATAGAAAGTTTGGAGTGTTAAATGAGATTTTTAGAGTGCTAATAACAATTCCCATACTAAAACCCAAATATAACTGAAACACTGTTCATAAGCACAGTGTGTTTCTTTTTATGCCCCTGTTAGGTTTTTGTTATTAGTACTAGTAGAGAGCACACACTGTGTGTGTGAACAATCTCTCTTAATAAGTGCATATTTTTTTAATATTACATAATTACTATTATGTCCTTCTTATGTAAATATTGTGTATCAAAAGTGAGGGTAAAATTGGAAAAATAAGTATATGATTGTCATTATCTAAAAAAAAAGAGAGGGTAAAATAGGAAAAATAGGGATATGTTTGTCATTTTGTGAAAAGGTAGAAAATTACTATTTTGCCCTCCTTTTTGTCAATAGCGTGTATCAAAAGGGAGGGCAAAATGGGAAAAAGTGGCAAAAAGTTGACAGGGAGGGTTCTCTTAATAATAGTATAGATGGTTAAGGTATTTATTTTCATTTTATATTATCAACTATTGAAAATGCCAGAAAAAACAGTTATATTATATAAACATAATACGGCCATCTACAACTGTCCAAAATTTTAAACTAAATTTGCAAATCAAATGATGTCTCACCAATAGTTAATAAACACATTAATAAACACTTAAGAAATAATTATCACAACCACATCATTTAGATTAAAATATTTAATTTAAAATTTTAGTCTCCCCAAATCCAAATCACAAGAAATGAGAGAATAAGGAACATCAAAGTTCTTGTGTTTCACCTTGTTTGCAAATTTACAAGACACACCCAGATTTCCTTTACATAGAGAATGGTAATGCAATAGATGCTTTTTTTTTTGGTCAATAATGCAATAGATGCTTAGTAACCTGAGAAATACAACTCTGATAAGGTTCTCTCAAATATGCGTTCTGTGTGATGAATGAGAGTTCAAATATTCTGCACTCCTTTATGATAACAGAGTTACGAAGGATTAAGATTATAGACACGTGTCTATCAATGATAGAAGTCACAAAGAGGCCACACAAAACGAGTGCATAAGATTCCAACTTGACGAATGAGTAGTTATCCAGAAGACAAATAAACTTCATAACAGAAAGACTTCTTTTTTGACAGCCTAGCAATCGGTCATGTAAGTGTCACTTAAGAATTAAAGCATGCTATGTGCCTCGACTCAAAGTGACACATAAAAATTTTCCTGCAGTGGGTTCTGTTTTCGGCAGGAAACAATCTAAGAATTAAAGCATGTTATGTGTATATGCATCATAAGAACTAGCGAGAGTACTTAGATTTACGTTATTGGTTTGAGCGCTGTGTATAAGTTAGCCATTGTACATGCTCATTTTTTTCGCGAGTCAAGTGGATTTGAGGAGTTGGGTGCCATGCATTGGACTCGGCCTCTGTTTTGATTTAAGTTAAAACCGTTATAAGTTGGATATTTATAAAACTCTAGTTTTCTCCTTTATATTGCCGATGTGAGATATTTCAATAATGATCTCTCTCTGGTTGTGAGATTGACCTGCTCCTTTTATGGTAGTGTAAGATAAAGCGTCACCCTAAACTTGTGTCCATCCGGCAACCGGAAAAGTTACAAATTTACAAAGGCTAAAAACTGCTAAGACCACAAGTAGATGTTGAAAATTATTAATATTTAGGATTATTTTATTGTTTGGGTTTTAGGCCCAGCTCGTTAGGATTAGGTTTTCGTTTAGATATTAAAGTTTAGTTTATTATAAATAAGATGTTTGTTATTCACTTGTGAACAAGTCAGTTAACACAATATAGCCCATTCTAGTTATGTAGTAAATTTGTAGAGTTCTCTTCCGTTCAGTTAATTGAATAATTCGTTTGATCATTCGTCAGTGTTATACCTAACCTCATTTTCATCTGTGAATAGTCCAATTTCTCCACTGTTACTATGTTCACAAACCGACCCGTTTTTCTTCAGACCAGACTTTGTCAGGCACATTCGTTTTCAGTCCCGAGTCCTTTGCCAATCCGTTCACCAGTGTCTGTGTCCCCGTTAGTAGAATAATAGAATCTTGATCTCCACTGTGGAAAACATGTAAGATATACTTTTAAGTACAATTTCTAATGGACTAAAATTAGCAAGGATGGCAAGAGCTTTGATTTGGACAGCGGTCAGACTCACCACCTGTAAATCAAAACCCTAATTCAGACAAGTTCACCCAAAACTGGAAGCATTGTTTCCTGGTTTTGCATGTCATACTTGAGGACACGTCCTCTGTAAAAGAGGATAATCAAAGTTAGAAGCACAGAAAACAAAAATGACTTGCTGCACAAGGGACATTTCTTCAATATTTGAATAGTTCGGAATATAATTGGAATTTTTTTTCATGTCTTGATGATCTTCGGAACCTACTACGTTTTGTTGAATTATAAGTCTATAACTGATTAGAAATAAGTTGTGATGTTAATATGTGAATGCACTTATGTTGAAATAACTAAGTGAGAAGGTTATAGATGTAAAAGGCCATGAGTGCCATGTGTGTTGATCTTAGCTATTAGCTAAATGTGTGGCTGAGATCTGTTTTTTTGAATGTATTGATCCAGCTCATTTCTGTAAAGCAATATATATCCTCCTTTGCACGATGTGTGCGGGAGAGAGAGAGACAATTAATGAAAAAGTTGTTTCTGTGAGTGGCTGTGTATACAGAGAAAATAACCATCCTTCTTCTCTCTTACTTCTTCCTGCGAATTAGCTTTGTCAAACACTAACACGTTTGGGTGCATTAGTAATTCAAATGAGATGCGCTGATTACTTGCTGCAAGCCTGCAAGTGGTCCAATTTGTGACTCGAGCATGAAGGGCCTCCTCTACATCTGGTAGGTTTATGTAACTGTCTCATTTCGATACAGACATCAATCTTCGCTGTTTATCGCTGCAGATGCGATCAGTGAGTTGAATGAGTAGTCAGCTAGAAGACAAATTATATATCAGAGAGAGAAGAGGTCCAAATCAGCGAGTTGAATGAGTAGTCAGCTAGAAGACAAATTATATATCAGAGAGAGCAGAGGTCCAAACTGGAGCCTATATATCCTTAACAACAGTTAAGAACTACTCGTGCCTTGAAAATAATTTCGTAACAGAATGACTTCTTCTTTGACGGCCTAGCAATGGGTCACGTAAGTGTCGCTTTTTTTCTCAATTTATCCCCTTCAATGGTAGACAGTGTCCTTCACTAAGTTATCAATCATTCAAGAGGGGCCGGGGAAGAAAAATGAACAAGAAGGCATTAATCAGTAGGACAGTAGGATTACCAACTAGGAAGTACGAAGGCAACTTTTCTTAACACAACATACGAGGTCATCATTTATCCCAAAGGAAGAGTTTGAGACTTTTTTAAGTCCAACCAGGGATCGGGTATCTAACGAGAACCACCTCTAATATTCAATGGGTTCTTAAACTAATTAAAGCTTGTTGGCGTCCCGAACAAATGCTGGAATTTTCTTTGGGATGAACTCTAGCAATTTAAGAATTATTGCATGCTATGTGCCTCGACTCAAAGTGACACATAAAAATTTTCCTACAATGGGTTCTGTTTTCGGCCGAGAACAATCTAAGAATTAAAGCATTGTATGTGTATATGCATCATAAGAACTAGCGGGAGTACGTAAATGAACATTATTGCTTTGAAATATAACGCTCTTTATATAAGTCGGCCATTGACCATGCTCATTTTGTTCGCGAGTCAAGTGGATTTGAGGATTTGGATACCATGCATTGGACTCATCCTCTGTACTATGCCCTATTTTGATCTAAGTTAAAACTGTTATAATTTGGTTGAAAGAAGCATACATTGCCAAATTTTTCTCCTTTTGGGAAAATTATTTTACCAGATGGATGTTGCCAGCCATTCCTGGGTTATTTTCGCATGATACAGTGCTTTGGTTACAAATTATTCACTCATTTTGTAGTCGGAAGTAATGAATTATGGGAGACCTTTTCAGTTCTTGATATTTGCAATTTGGTCATGAGTGAGTGCTTCTGGGTTCTGTCAGTGGTTTTCCCCTCAGAAAAGAAGTAAATAGACTCTGGCTGTAATATTGACCTCGATGCAGGAAAAACTAAATGTCTCGAAGAGACGAGGGATAGAACTTAGGAATCGCTCAACCAGGGGCAACGAAGCTCGTTCGGCATCGGTAATTGTGGATTCGCTCACATGAGCAAGCCAAACGGTTGATTTGAGAAAAAATAAATTACTCTCTTCAGTTGCATGCCAAAGCAATATATTTTTAATTAATCAAGTCTACCATTCAAGGCTTTCTAGTACGATATTAATAATACCAATTAATAGACCTCAAGTTACCATAACAAATCCTAAAATAACTTACACTATGTTTGGATGAGGGAAATAAACTCAGAATTTGGATAAAAGTTAGAATTTGTAAATTAACATGCATCAATTCCCTTGTTTGGATTCATAAACACAGAAATTTAGAATTTCCGTATAGAAAAAAAATTTGGAATTTGGGACCTCTAATTCCCAAGTTTAAATTTCATGTAAATATGTGTCATTTCTCAATTTCTATGATTGAAAGTTTAAAAATAACAAATTCCGTCTTCAATTCCATTGTTCTTTTAGGTTAACCAAACAAGAAAATTCATAAGTTCTAGAAAATAAAATTCCGTCGTTTCAATTTCCGTCATTTTAAAATTCATTAATAAACTTAAATTTCTTCATCCAACCTTAGTGTTAACAAATTCCTAAATATTT
>JAOTRO020189008.1:0-10702 GCA_028566515.2 Pyracantha coccinea | reverse complement strand
CAATATCAATAAGATTATCCATAACGAAAACAAACACCAAACTTGAATCCAAGAACATGGAAAAATGTTTACAAAGTAAACCAAAGTTACTAAGGGGATTTGGCCAACAAGGCCATTCATGTCAAAATTCTACTCTTCCAACAGTGTTTGGTGGAGAAAAAATAGTCTCACATATTGACTACGAGAATGGTACTCCTCAACGACATTTGTAGATGCACGGATAGGTGCATAACCAATTATCTATTCCATCGAGATGGAAGTAGATTCTGCTGGGTTGAGGTTCGGGAATATTATCCCTTATTCTTGAAGTTTTAGGTCTTAGGTACGAAGGATCATGCTTCGAGCATGATGCCATGCCTTGCCAGACCCTGATTATACCATATGTTGTAAAAACAAACTTGAAATTTGATTGTGAGAGAGACAGACCCAGAATTGGGTTCCGTAGGTTTCAGCTAATGCTAGAGGGGTCTGTTTGGTAGGCCTCTACCAAAGCAGAGCAACACCGTTTGGTGCATCTTTGCCGAAGCAAAGCATGCCCTTCAGTGCATCACTGCCGAATCAGGGCACCACCATTTGGTAGGCTTTGATCGAACTGGGTTGAGAAATTTGGTAGACTCTAGCCGAAATGAGTCTATACTATTTGGTAGAGTTCAGCCGAATTGAGTCATACCATTCGGTAAACTCCAGCCGAAGTTGGGTCTATACATTTCTCTCTGGTAGTAATCAGATCCGAGAATTTGGTAAACTTCTGATGTCTACATTGCTGCTTCATGAGCGAGTTAGAAACATGGAAGGACGAGAAAAGTATTCTTCATTCAAAATTCGATCGAATTTATAAACTTCAGAACTGTACTCATTCATGGTCGTAATCATGTATGCTTCAGGCAATATCTCGCATGATTAGGTTGTCCGTAGAAGCGAGCCAAGGAGCCATGGAATCCTCATTTGGGAAGGTACTTCCGTTTGTAATGCTTCGAGGCATAAGTCTTCCAATGAAGAGCATGGCATAGGCTTATTCAGCTTTTCCATGTCATTGTTGCCTTTAATGGTTTCTCAGCTATGTGGTAGTCAAGTGGAGATTCACATCTTGTACCCTACAGAAAGTGGTTTCTATTAGAAACGTCCATATAAGGGAAATCAAACTTGTGACGGTTTAACAATCCACTGAATTGGAGGGAACAAGATTGTGATTGGTTCTATAGGAATGAATCATCCATAAGCATCAAAGTTAGAACATTGGAGTTCTAAGACATGGTTTTCATGAAAAACATCGGGTTCGCATGGGTGTATTTGTTTTATTAAAACTTCAAGTTTCAAAGGCACTAAAGTTCAATTTAGTTTATGAACGTTTAGTTCATAAAAGAGAGGTTCTTGCAAGAACACAGAATGCAATGTGTTGATTTAAGTGTAGTGGATTTCAGTTGCTTCGTTAACACAAGTGTGAGTGCTTCGGGACTACAAAAGAATGTCAACGGTTCAAAGAACAGAGTTAAAATATTGAATTGTTAATGTCCAAAAGTGATCTTCAGGTCAATAATTTTGGATTTCTTGTCAGATTAATGGACTGCTGGTCACCTTTAGTTAATTCAATAGATCGAGACCATTCGGGGTCAATTGTAGAAGCAAAATAATGACATGCAGGTCCTATTAGCTTCAATTAGAGGCGCGGCAAGTGACAAGTGAATTATAGCTTAATTAGCGTTAACCAAAAAATATCCCAAAAAATATTTGGGTATGCTTAAAAAGCAGGGGATGCCAAAATATGGCATTGGGTCAAAAAAAAAACAATGTAGACTAACACGTGTAGGCTGGCTGCAACACACGGCCTTGCAAAAAATAAAAAATAAAAATTGCAGGCCATTGGGCTTGGGGACACGACTGCAACGCAGCCCAGTCCATTGTAGGGCAAGCTACATGTTTGCTACAGTTTTGAGCCAAAGGAATGGGAAGAGCCCAGCATGTCATAGGCTGTTGCAGGCAGGCCACTACCGCGAGGGAACAAAAGCCCAGCATTCGCTGGCTTTAGGCTGGGTTGTTGGAAATGTGCCCTAAAAGCCAATCATATGATGATACTTTACGGACATTTCACATGTGAAACTAATCTAGTTTAATATATAAAGGGCAAAGATTAGTGTTTGAAGCCATCTCATATAAATGTTATATGCGTAAATGATAAGTCCAAGGAATATGTAATTAGGAGAATGTGATCTAAAGAAGTTAGATTCATGAGACCGTTCTCTTTCATATACATATCCTAAACGATCCTGATCATAGGATTGCCAATTGGGCATTGATAGTCCATTAAGATCAGTATGTGTTATGTCTTCTCTTAGGGAGAGTGAATGGTCTCGAGTTATTGGTGTGACCGACACCAAGACAAGCATGTAGGTGCTTAATAGAGAATGAGTCCACTAAACATGATCAACGAGGAGTTCTCATACTCATGTCACATGAGAACTCATGGTTGGGATAATGCAAAGTAGTCTCTTGACCTAAGGCATCATAGTTGTCTTGTGGTTAGGTCCTTGATCTTTGACTATGTCAAAGTTACTCTGTCAAAGGGTGTCCACAACATAGTTGGGGTTAAACCACTTAGCCATGGAGGCAAGTGAATGCACAATAAGGGATCTCTAACCTTCAAACCGTTTGAGGGAGAATACTCTATGATATGATTAAGAATATTTAGCCAGAGTATGAATGAGATTTAGGAAGTCGTTCCAAATCACAGTCAAGGCAATCATATAAATAAGAGAATCACATTGGATAGTAGACATGAATAAACTATCAAACCAAACAATGTGGCCAAGATTATTGTATTAGAGAAAGACCGTATTGCATTGTAATCCTAAATTAAATAGGTTCTCCACCTCTTCTGATTAGCTTGGGTAGCCATGATATACTGCTAGGTGCCACTCATGTTTTGTGGAAGCCCTAAAGGTGTATAAACACTAAGTGGAGAATTGAAAGTATGTTTCAATTCACAATCGATTTGAAGAGTTCTAATCGTCCACTGCCTCGCTAAAAGGAACCTAATGGATCGTACACCGAGTAAGGTATAGATTAAAGAAACAACAGAGATGAGTAAGGATAATTATATGGTTTAATTATTTATGGCTAGGATTAATTAATATGTTAATTAATCAAACGAATAAGTTTGTTATAGACCTCGGGTTAGTTTTGGGCCGCAAGGCCTAATGGGATTTGAATGTCAAGCCCATTCACTCAAGTTGTATTATGACAACTTGAAGACACAAAGGGCTTGAAAGCCCAATAAACCCTTAATGGCCGGCCATATGGAGAGGGTTGGTGAACTTGCCTTAATTGCAAGTTTGCCACTCCACTGTGAAGTAGTATAAAGGAAACTTTATAGCCATTTCATCTTTAGGGTTTCTTTTGGAGAAAAGATGAGAACACAAGCTCCCTTTTCTTTCTAAGAGGCCGGCCACCCTAGGAAGAGATTACTAGCATCTATCTCTTCCTAGGTCACTCATCTCTTCATCAATGCTCACCTTGGTGTGAATACTTAGAGGTTCTCTATTTTAGGAACTTGGAGAATCCATTCTACCATCTTCATCTAACAAATCCATGGAGCTAAGAAGGAAGGAATGAAAGCTCTATCTCTTGGGTGATTAGCCTTTGCTTATGCAAAGAAGAATCAACAAAGGTATAATATTTCTCAACTCACTTTGTTCTTGAGTTGAGACTTGGTTCACCATAACTACTAGGCTTTGAATTTCATGTGTTAAGTTTTGTTTTTGAGTGCATGCAAGCATGATTTCTCCTTTTAACTGTTAATAGCATGCATAGATGTTGCTCAAATGAACTTGTTTTTCACAAATGTTCATTCAGGGGATGTTTCTGAGTTATTTGGAGACACTAAAGCTGAGCCTGCAGTGGAGACTTGGGCAACTCGGCGGGCAAGGGCGACTGTGGTAGAGTCCTCTGATTCCGAGCCCGAGGAGGAGCTTCAACCTCAACTCTCTATACCAGGTCCACGGGCAACCCCTACGAAGAAGAGAACTAGGGCCCAAACCTCCAAAGCCTCCAAACCCTTCCCTGCTCTTTCAGTTAAAATGGGCAGAAAAAGCAAAAGTCTTCTAGTAAGCAATCTTTTTTTTTTCTTTTCTCAGTTATAGTCTCAATTTTTCTTAGGTATGAGCTAATGCATTCTTCTGTCTTATAACTAGGACCTCAAGCAACCAAAAGGCTTACGTTTGCTTCAAGAGAGGAACCATTGGGCGCCGAGATGCACCACAGGGACAAGGATCTTCTTGATACTATCCTTGAGGAGCTGAAGGTATGGCCTGTATTCTTTTGAGCACTAAGTCAACTTTTTGAAGTTCACCTTCTTTTCCTTTGCAATAGTCCTTTGCCTGATTGCTTGAAACATGACACCAGGGAAGAAGGGATTCCTCAGCCCGAGACTTCTTTTCCTCTTGCCCGAGTTGCTCAACTTTCTCCTCGTCGGGCCAAGCCCACAAAGGTATATTTCTATTTTACCTCTAGCTCAGTTGGTAACTTCACAAATTTTGAAGTGATGACAATTTCCTTTTCCTTTATAGGCAAAGGTTGGAACACTAGTATCTTCAGTCGGGCAAGGCTCTGTTCCTAATCCTTCGACTTCTACACTGATGGTGACTTTAAATTCCCAGTTTGATCCAATGACTTGGGAGATGCTACACTTCGTGGAGGACGATAGTAACTCGGTGAGTACCCCTAGCTTGAACCTTTTATGCTTAAAGTTATCTCTTTATTTATACTTAAACTCTACTTTGCTATTGTCAGTCTTCCTAGCACAGGAGACCAATCAACCACCACCAACTTCATTTGGGGAGTCAATAGGGTTCTGGCAAGGGCTTGGGCAAATCTCCTCCATCATTAGTGTATAAAGCGACTCTTCCCATGCCTCGCCTCCACCGTTACAGCTTTTGAAGGAGTTAGACCCCCACCCTAGCATTCATCTCTACAACAACATCTTTGCTCGAGCTCTTTAAAGAGTTTGGGTAACTTAAGACAAGGCTAAGGTTTTCAAGGCATCCTTCTGAGCCTTAAAGTTTTCAGGATCGGCGCCAGATCTTCCAAGAGTGATCTAGGAGGGACTTCTCAGCTTCCTTTAGTCTCAAGGCTATTCATGATGTAAAGAAGGCTATTATTGAATTGTACAATGCTAATCAACTATCGAAGGTTCAGTACGAGTCTTTCATCTCTTATTTTAAGAACTTAAGGGCTCTGAGGGATCAGCATCATTGGGCTGAAAGGCAAGCCAATCGAGTGACGTGCTTCAAGGAGAAACATTCTAGAACTTCAACCTCTATACAACAACTGGTGGATGAAGCTTCAGGTATGGAAGATAGGATCAAGGTTGTGAGTTCTGAGATCCAAAAGTTAGAGGAGCAACTTTCTGTGCTGAAGGTTGAACAAATGACCTTTTCCAATAAACTTCACCAACAAATTGAAGAGGTGAAGAAGAAAATTTTGGAGATAGAGAATGCCGAATCTTAACTGACTAATAACAGTACTGTCTTAGCCGAACCTATTAGAATCTTTGCAATTATGTAAACTTATTATTCTAGAATTCTCACTTTGGGTGAAGATGTAAATTTGTTAGGCTAGGGTTATTGTAACTTCCTCTTTTTAATGAAATGACTTCCTTCTTCAACGTCCACCTTGACTCACTTTTTACTTTACTTTGAAGTTTAACTTGTGGTGACTGCATAGGCTAACCTTAACCCTTTTTAACATGCTTATGCTTCTTCAATATAACAATCTCTAACATCCCACAAAGTTGGGCGATATTTCTTCAAAAACTTAGCATTGACTGGATGCCTTTGCAAGGTTCCTTTTAAACCTGCCAAGTAATATCCTCCTATATCCAACAGTTGGTGGATAATGAAAGGACCTTCCCAAGTAAGACTCTATTTCACAAAGCCTCTAACTTGAGCTCCCAAGGGCATAATTGCCTTTCATACTAATTCTCCCTCATTAAAGATTTTCAACTTTACTTTCTTGTTGTACGCTCGGGCAACATCTCTCTTCCTTTCTTGAATCTTTTTCAGGGCTTCAATTCAGGCTACATCCAAATCTTCGACCCCTTGACACATAGCCTGGATGTATTCTTCACTATGCAGACCTTATAGGTTTTGAAGTCTAACCGAACTCACATTGATCTCCATAGGAAGCACAACATCTTGCCTGAAGGTTAAGGCATAAGGTGTAGTTCTAGTTCCTGCGCTTTTGGAGGTTCTGTAGGCCCAAAGAGTATCTCCCAACTTCTCATGCCATTTCTTTGGACTATCTGTCACCATTCTCTTAATAATGTTTACCAAGATCTTATTGCTGGCCTCTACTTGACCATTTGACTAGGGGTAATAAGGACTAGATTGGATCATCTTTATCTTGAACTTGTTTGCAAATTCCTCTACTTTTTTGAGACAAAACATGGCCCACGATCTGTAACAATTGTCTCGAGTACCGCATATCTATGTAAGATCTTAGTTTCAATGAATTTCTTGACAACAGTTGAAGTGATAGTCTTCACAGCTGAAGCTTCTACCCACTTGGTAAAATAATCTGTTGCCACAATTATGAAAGTGTGCCCCTTACTAAAGGTTGGATAAATTTGCTTGATGAAGTCTATTGCCCATCCTCTGAAAGGCCAAGGCTTTACCACTAGATTTAAGGGTACTGAGGGCACATACTGGATAGGTCCATGCCTTTGACACTCTTCACACCTTCAGGCAAAAGCCTTGTAATCCTTTTCCATCTCGGGCAAAAAATAGCCATACTTTCTGAGCAACCATCTTATCTTAGTTCCAGCTTAGTGTGCTCTACAAATTCCTTCATGTACTTCGGCCATCACTGTCATTGATTCTTCTTGGGCCAAACACTTCAATAGAAGTCAATCTAGGGTTTTTCTTAACAGATCTTCCTCCCATATGACATACTTAGTTGCTTGCTGTGTATTTTTCTTACTCGTGGGGAATGAAGGATCCTTCAAGTACTGAGTAATAGGTGTCCTCCAGTCTTCTATCTCTGGTTCTTTAGTCATCACATCTAGGCTAAATCCTCTTTCAAAGATAGAAGGTAGATTTCTCCTTTGTACTTATGTATCTACTTCAAACCTTATTTCTTGGATTTGTGCTTCAGAAGCCAACTATGCCATCTCGTTAGCAATTGAATCTGACTCTCTGGGGATATGGTTGAATTTCCAGGCCAATTATCAGTGCCTCATACTCTGCTCGATTGTTGGTAGTATCTTGATAATCTAGAAGAAATGAATAATAATGTTGAACACCCTTGGGATCAATAATGACAATCCCAGCCTTAGCAGCATGTTGAGTGCAAGATCCATCAAAATACAACCTCCAAGGGGTGATCCAGAGGCTGGCTATTCTCTTTATCTCTTGTTGAATCCATTCTTCTTTACCTGGGAAGGCTATGCTTGGTGGGATCCAGAGGCTGGCCACTATTAGAGTCCCTAGGATGTTGATAAGTTCATCATGTGATTCATGGTGCTCGTCCAAGAAATTTGCAATTGCTTGCCCCTTTATTGCTCTTTGAGGCAAATATTGAAAATTGAATTATGATAGTGCTAGAATCTATTTTCCAATTCTTCCAGTTAGCATTGGTTTTGACAGCATGTATTTGATTACATCTTTCTTGGCAATAATGTGAATGTGGCAGGGCAACATGTAATGCCTTAGCTTGTAGGCAGTGAAGTACAGAGCCAAACACAACTTCTCCACTGAGGTATATCTTGTTTCCACCTCAGTAAAGATTCTACTGAGGTAGTATATTGCTTGCTCTTTCCCACCTTCATTATTTTGGGCCAACAGGTTTCCTATTGATTTTTCAGAGGTAGAAATATAAAGCTTTAAAGGCTTCCCCCTCTGAGGTGGCATGAGCACTGGTGGAGAGGCCAAGTAAGCCTTTATTCTGTCAAAGGCCTCTTGGTGTGGTGGGCCCCACTTGAACTCTTCCTGGCTCTTTAACCTTAACAGAGGAGTCAACAGCTGAATTTTGTCCGCCAAGTTAGTAATGAACCTACTCAAGAAGTTGAGTTTTCCTAGTCGCCTTTGCAATTGTACTTTATTGGTGGGAGGATGTTTTTCCATTATTGCCCAAGCTTTGTTTTTGTCTACCTCTACTATTCTTTAATGAACACCCAAAAATTTGCCCGATCTGATCCCAAAAGCACATTTCCTAGGATTCATTTTCAACTTATGGGTCGTCATTCTTGCTAAGGCTTGTTTGAGGTCTACTAAGTGTTGTTCCTCAGTTTTGGACTTCACCACAATATCATCAATGTATACTTCCATGCTATGGCCAATTAAATCGTGCAAAATGACATTCATTGCTTTCTGATAAGTTGCCCTAGCATTCTTGAGCCAGAATGGCATTAGCAAGTATTCATATACCCCGATATGCCTAGGTTATCTAACAGTTGTCTTATGTATATCCTCTTTAGCCATTTTTATATGATTATAACTAGCATTCCCATCCATGAAAGATAGAACTTTGTGTTTTGCAACTGCATCTATGGATAGGTCAGCCATGGGCACGGGGTATTCATCTTTAGGCGTGGCCCCTATTAATGTTTCTATAGTCAACGCAACATCAGACTGCATTAGTTATAGCTTTTAATACTGGTACAATGTTGGCCAACCACTCGACATACTTGGCAGGCCTAATAAATCCAGCTTTTGCCAGCCTCTCAATTTCTTCTTTGACTTTCTCCTCAGTCACCTTTAACATTCTTCTAGGAGCTTGCTTCACAGGTTTATACCCCTCATTGACAAGCATTCTGTGTTGTACCAAGGTTGAATCTAAACATAGCATCTCATTGTAATGCCAAGCAAAACAGTCTTTAAAATCATGCAGAAGGTCTATTATCTTTGCCCAATCACCAGCTTCTAACAAGCCATTGAGTTGTATTGGCCTTGGATCCTCCTCAATTCCCACATTAATGGTTTCTAAGGGGTCTTATACTTCTAGGGCATGTCATCTGGCCAGTCCAAGTCATATATACATTCAACCATATGTATAGCTGCTTCCAACTCTTTTCCAAAAAAACACTTCTTATTCTCTATTCTGGCTTCTTGAAGCCTCATTTTCCCATTCTGCATCTTCTTTGGTTGAGCTATCTTTTGCTTCTTCTTCTTCTCTCTCTCTCTCTCTCCCATACGCCAACAATCTTTTGATTAAGGACCTGACTGCGACTACTTGATCCTTTTTCCTTTATTCTGACATTTGGTGTTCGGGAGTTGGGATAATATGGGGTCTGTCCAATTCTTCCCTAGTGAAAGACAATCCTTGATCGAGAAGCTTTTGGGCCGTCACCTTAGTCGGGCAACCGTTCACATCAGTGAACTTCCTTTGGTGTAAAGTGAACCAATATAGATAAGGAGACTCGACTAATACCCTTACCACTCGCCCTTTTTATTTCACACATACTAAATTGAAACATAACTATTTTTTTTTCCGGTTTTTCTCCTTTTCGACATTTTTTTCTTCTTTTTCATTTTTTTTCAGTAATAGTAGTGGACGTGCAATGCTAGTTCCCTTAAGCTTTCTATCCAACCCATGTAGCGAGCTTTAGGTCAATGACTCCCAAACCACAAGGGCTTTAGGGCACTAGGTGTAGAACACCCCTAAGGACTAACTAACTTGAGCTGAAAAGGCTACAAAACCAACTATCCACCATGCCCCATGCCAAAACTCTACCGTTTGACGCGATAATCACTACTGATTAGGCAGGACTGGCCTAGTTACTAAGCAAAGTCTCGGGTGAAACAATTATTACTTTATTTATAACAATAACTAAACTTTACTTTACTAAGAACAAAAATTAAAATACACTTAGACAAAAGTAAGTGTTTCAATCTCACTCCCCACAAACCATGTTGGTGTGAACGTGCAAAATTTTCAAAGTGTAACTCATGAATTAGTGTCTAAGCAATGATACATAGAAAAGACTCTATTATGGGATTAACCTTCACCATGTCCATTTGTTCTAACGTTTAAAATAATCTATGAATATTAACTTAAAAACGAAAAAAATTTAACTGACACAAAAATAAAAAATCTAAAATTTCTTGTTTCCCACCCCCAAACTTAAATCACACATTGTCCTCAAGGTGTGGAAATAAAATAAACATGAAAAAAAATAAAATAAACTTAAACTAAAATATAATATAATATAAATATAAAAGTGAAAATGATTAACAAAACCAAAGAAAAAGAAAGATATTACATGGGCTTGAAAATGAAGCTGTTGCAGGGCTGGACTAGGGGCAAATGTGGCCGAAATTTGAGCTTGAGATAAATGTGGGCCATGATGTGGCTCATTCTAGCAAAAGATGAAACAACCCATTTGATTACCAAGCCCAAATCCAAAACGTCTCAGCGAGCTTTTTTAAGGATGAAAATTATCTGATGCATGTGTGCTTCTGCACCAGGAGCTGCAGAATGCTGATCCGACATAGAAAAGAATGATAGATGTCTGGAGCTTATTTGAAAAGGAAAGGTATATAACATAGATGCCTAACTCTTATTTGCTCATCATGCATGATAATGTTCTCCATATGCTCATAAATCTTTATCCGTGTGCTTGCCTGTACCCGCTAATGTATATTTGAGCCCAAAATTGTGGATAACAGAAACTGTATCCTGCCTTGATGAATCGTGTCCTCTGTGCTACTTA
>JAOTRO020189000.1:0-10703 GCA_028566515.2 Pyracantha coccinea | reverse complement strand
GTTAAATCCATCATGCAATGCATTTCCTTCCAATTTTTTGTGATAAACTAATAGATAATTAACTAAATAAACATCCTGCAAAGTTTCAATAAAAATTTCCAAGTTTTTCTTACAATTTTCGTGGTTTCCATATAATTTTTATCGATATCAATATTAGCCCAATATTTTCGTCGATATTTCCGTGTTTTCGGACTACCGATATTTCCGATATCATCGATATTTAATACCTTGGTTATCAGGAAGCCATGGCCTGGATGGTACTGCGGCTACTGCTTAATATATCTGGTTCAAGTGGCTTCGAGGGATATCCTTTTATTAAACAATCACCAGATGGTGATAGATTCCTTATTGCATATTCATATATCTCCATACTCATACACATGAACCCAAGCAATACATTATTGGGCCATGCAAGGTAGTGAGGGTTTTGAGGTGAAGTTAAAGATATAATTACTATGGCCATATATTTTCGAGATGGTTCTTCAAGTAGATTTGAGAGGTATCTCCTTCTATTGAACAATTACCAAAAGGTGATAGATTCCTTATTATACATTCAGATATCTCCATACTCATACACATGAACCTAAGCATCACCCTATTGGATCATGCAAGATAATGAGCGCTTGAGGTGAAGTTAAAGTTCATATCCATAAGCACAAGATATCCGATGATTCCTAACGTCTAAGAACTATTTGCATACTACAGTTTGGAGCTCTATAATGTTTGACATGTGGTAAACATCTATACATTTAAGCTTGTTGGGCGGTCAGTGTTCGTTGAAGTTGTCAAACAGACAAACACTTGAATATCATCCACGTGCCCAACACACTTTTTACGAGACCATGCTAATTTTAGTGCGATATACTCTAGCCTTACTGGATAGTCAATGTCTGGTTGCTTAACAGTCGACTTGGGATTTAATTTGTTTAAGGACTAAGTGATTATGAAATATAAGATTTCATGCCCTAACATCGTTTAAGACATTGTTTCCATACCTTAAGTCTTATGAATTCATTCATAGTATATTATCTCTATAATATAAAGTCAAACTCGTAAATGAATAAAATTTGCCCTTTTTATTTACTAATTAATATAAATTTGTTACATTATCCAATATTATAAAATTAGTTTTTAAGCCACAACTCTAACTCTCACAATTCTTCTCCCAATCTCTTTGTTATCCATTTATTCTTTCTTTCTCTATATTTTATTTCTAACATACATACAATTGTATATTTTTTTAAGGAAAACTAATGAAAAGGGTATGAAAACTTTGAGTTTTAACGATAAGGACAAAATAAATGGTAAAGTGAATGATACCATGATTGACTTTTTAGTGTAAAAATGTGATTTTTCGTTAAAGTGAACAGTATCACAGGATTTTTGTTAAAATTCCCTCTTTTTTTTTTTATAGTTTAAAATGTTAAACCAGTATAGGGGGCGGTTTCGTTAGAGCTGCGCTATTACCATATCAGACCTATCAAGTTTAAAAGGTGCGGATTTGCCCAGTTATCCATATTCGTGTGGACTTCCCGCATGTTCTTAGGTTTAAGAGCTCTCAAATGTACTGTTATTTAGGAACATGATACGAGCTAATTATGAAGCTTAAGGGCTGTAAGATTTTGGTTAAGCCACAATGATATATCTAACCATAATAAAGTGACATTGAACTCAAATTAAATCTAAGACCTTACACATTTAATTAAAGAGAAATATTACTATATAATATAGTAGTAAGTGGTAAAATTATTTTTAGTAATTGATTATTTGCTTTATATGGGAATGAATGCTCTAAATTTATAGGTTTTTTTATGCAACAATGTTAGAGCACTTCCACCCATTGCCCTTTGGCAAGTGCTTTGAAATTGCCTTTAACCTCAAAAAACATATCCATTGGCCCAAATAGCAAGGGCAATGGGTGGGCCACGCCGAGCTCGCCCAACTACCCTGGAATTCATGCCCAACATTTAGTGCGTGTATTACACGGGCATGCGGGTATGGGCCCCTGCATCAACAACTCAAACTGAAGATCCGACGACTCAAAGACGTGGCCATGGATTTCTCATGGCTAGATGATCTAAATTGTTGATTTTTTAATGTTAAAAGAATTGAAAAGTTGTGTCATGTGGTGCATTCTGATGCGTCAATTTAATAATAAGAAAATTAAATTGTTAGAATTAATCCAACCATTAAAAAGTGAAAAAAAAATCAAATAGAAACCCACAAACGAAAACAAAACAAAAAAAAATACTTGCATGAGAGACGAGACTGATGTTCAAGCCCCCAAGTGCCAACCTCCTCCAGCTCCCGGTTTTCTTTAAACCAGCCACACCATCAGCTCATTCTTTCTCGTTCACCACCATGCGGTGGCTGCCGCTGAGGTCTGGCGGCCTTGGGATCGCCGCTGTGGCCTATGTGGCAGTCGACTACCTCCGCCACCTCTCGCCCTCGTGGCACGGCCGTCTTCAGCCTGCGCTGCACACCGCACTAGCCGTCATTGCCGTCAGTCGGGTTCCTTTCTACAAGCACTGGTCCTCTGAGTTTCGCGTCGTCTTTCCCTTCATCGGTTCTATGCTCTTTATGATCTTGGCTCTTCTCCTTGAAGCTCTCTGCGTCCGCTTTGTCACCGCCGTTCTCGGCCTTGATTGGAACAGGTATTGTCCTTATACTTCCATTCTCTCTCTCTCTCTCTCTCTCTCTCTCTCTCTCTCTCCCTCCCTCTCTGTCTCCCTCTGTGTATATTGATCTGCATTTCGAGTTCTCTGCTTTATTTCGGGTGTTAAATTCCTAAATATTATGTGGGTCGAGTTTGATTTTGTTGAATTTTTTCGGCATTTCGTTGTAATCTGAATCACCTGTTGTGTTTATTGTGCTAACTAATTACCAGATTAGGTCAATTTTATGTGATTAGTGCCAGCATTTTAAGGATCTGATGTTATACATATATATATATAATTTTTTTTTTTGAAACGATGGTTTAATACTCAAACTCGAATACAATCAATGTCGTGGAATGGAAGAGAATAATGTTAGGTCTCATTCCACGCTAACTCATTATGAATCGATAATGCTAATATGGCAAGCCTATCCGCGACGCCATTACATGCTCGAGGAGCGAATTGAAAAACGAACGTCATTCAACGGAGCAGCCAAGGCCTTCACGTCTTCTACCAATAGTCCTAAACTGGAAACATCCTTCAATGAACTGTGCATGGCTGCAATGGTGCTCACTCAATCACGTTCCACCACCACTTTTGTTAAAAACCGCATGAAACGACATGGTTCTAACTTGCCAATAAAGCGACTGAAATAATGAAATTACAGATTTGCTTGGTTGTCATCAATAAGTTATGTCAAACTCCCCCATATTGTTTAGAGAACGCTAGCAAATCCAAGAACTCAAGCATATTATCTGACTTGCATTTAGGGTGCCGACCTACAAAAAAAAATTATGCATCTTTGCTCCACTTCTTTTAGCTCTTTATTTAGATGTAAAATTGTGTGCTTCAACATAAATGCAAATTCCATCACGATAGTTAGACAACCTTTGGGCCACAAAAGCTTTAACCGTTAGGGAATGAATCAGCAAACAAGTGGGGAATGAGAATTGGAGTATTCAAACTAAGGACCTCCTGCAACCAAGGCTCTAATACCATGTTAGACGACCTCAAAAGTTTGTGCTGTTAGGGAAGAAGTTACAATGTAATGTAATATTAACCAAACGAAAGGAATCTGAAAAGAAAATACACGGAAAAGTATCATCTTGTAAATTTTCTTGTCAAACTTCCACACACAAGCAACATTTTTCATTTGGTTCCTATTTATAATTTAATAAAGTCCCTCGGCATTGTTGTTATAATTGAATGATTTTGATACAATGATATGTAAGGTCTGTGTCTATCAGATGATTTGATTCTGTCTGTTTTCTTGTATTTCTTAGCATCGCTATAGAGTGGATACTTTTTCATTTCTCATGCAATATTAGCCATAGTTTTGAGCCAAGTGTTTGATGAGAGGAAACTGATTGACCTTTTTATGTTTGATACTTGACAGCCGTACAGCTCCTCTTCCCGACACTGGCCAGTGGTTGCTTTTGGCACTGAATGAGAAACTTCCTCATACATTAGTTGAAATATTGAGAGCTCGTATTATTGGACTGCATCATTTCCTCATGTTGTTTGTGATGTTGGCTTTTTCCGTACTGTTTGACTCTGTGAAAGCTCCTGGCCTTGGACTAGGTGCACGGTACATGTTCACCATGGGTATTGGCCGTCTTCTTCGTGCCATAACTTTTGTATCAACTGTTCTGCCATCTGCCCGGCCTTGGTGTGCTACTACTCGCTTCACAGTCCCTTCATATCCTCATCGCTGGGCTCAGAAGTATTATGTTCCGTATGCTTCGGATTCTAATGCTATTCGTGAATTGTTACGGCAGGATATAGCTTTTGGTAAGTACTATACATAACAGGTTCATTTTCTTCTTGATCTGACCCCTAGGTTTCATTTTCTTGATTGCAACTTCAGCGCCAATAGTATCCTTTCTACCTGGCCGCATATGCATTCCCCCTTGAGGATAATGTGGCTGTGTATGTTACAACATTTTTTATTTGTTTCCCCTAGCCAATACTGGAAAATTGCTTGGGGACTTTCGGCCGGATTGGGGTCGAATGAGCTTCCTAATAGATCTTCTGCGACCAACCGCGTTGGATGGACCATGGTATAGTTCACTGAAGAACGCTGGAGGCGGCTGCAATGACCTCATGTTCAGTGGACACGTGCTAGTTGCTGTATTGACAGCTATGGCCTGGACGGTACTGCGGCTACTGCCTAATAAGTATTTTGAAATTTCTAGCCACAGCCACTTGTTTTGTCTAAGAAGCAACCTTCTTGTGATGCTGATTTGTTGATTTCTTTGAATCCGATTCGATTGTTGCAGGAAGCTTATGGTGGTTATAGCTCAGTTATCATATGGTTGCTTGTCGGGCACTCTGCACAGAGAGAAATACGGGAGCGTCACCATTATAGCGTAGACTGTGTCGTGGCCATTTATGTTGGAATCCTCCTTTGGAAGTTTACAAGTTTCTGGTGGCCGGGTAAGGATGCAGGCAGAGATAGGAGGATCACAATGCTTGAGAAAATTCAAAGTCGACTAACCCAAGCTGCCAAGGACTACGACATAGATGAAGTGAGAGAACTTCTTAGAGAAGTTGAGTTGGGAAGTCAAGAGAGCCAGAATAACAAAGGGCCGAGCACGGGTATGTGGGTATTTGCTTGTGCTATCATAGTCGCTGCAATCACCATTGTTCTTCTTGCCTTGATGATGACAAGCGCTGGATAATTTCCTGGCATGATTTTCCTTCAACGATTTTGACGGTCTTTCCTTCAACGATTTTGACGGTCAAACATTCATTGTAGTTCCTTGTATTGTGTTGTAGATGGTTTTGAGGTTTTGTCATGATATATAGAGATACAGAGCCTCCTAAAGGAAGGGATGTCCTTTTTTTTTTTTTTTTTTTTTGAAAAAATGAGATTAATTGTGGGATGCATTCCACATAGATCTTTGTTGATCCGAAGTTTCAATTTTGTAAGTCTCGATTTATAAATCATCATTGCAAAAATTATTCAGTCACCATTTTCCTATTTAATCGTCACGATGAAAATGTTTTTTAGAACTCAGTGTTCGTCAATTTAGATGTCTCAAATATTTTGCAAGGATAATCTATAAGGTGCAACTTGAAATGTAACGACCCGTCCCCAAATATTTCGGTCTTTATAATTTTAAAGCGTGAATTTATGAAAATGCCTTTTGAGGAAAAACGTTGACTTTTGTTGACCACCTTATCGTGTAACGTGAGATTTATTTCCTTGGCGTATCCTTGTAGTACTCGTCGTTATGAACAGGTGGGGGCAAGGAGCTAAAACGAAGATTTTACGCGATTCAGAACAATAAGAGCATTTTGGTAATTTTACAATTGGAGATATTTCTCTATCATGAACCATTAAGGTGGCGACACATGGCAGACTTTCTCCCCATTTTTGGGGTGCCTTTTTCTACCCTGTGACTTCTCTTTCTCTAGAACTCTCGAACTCTCTCCTTCATCACTCTCCTTCCTTCTTATCTCTTAGCCACTCTCTCTTCCCGATCACTCCACCACCCAACAACCATAAACCCCCCACCCCCAAAAAACACCCCAACGACCTTTACGAGACCCACGAGCCCCTCCCCCAAACCACCCCAACGACCTTTACGAGACCCACGAGCCCCTAATCAAAGAAGGAACTCTTCCCCAAGCTTCTCCCTTGCTCTATACTGTGCACAATCAATGTGCTTGTGATCTCCGAAAAATTCTCACCGTCCCCGACATGGGTAAGTTTGAGGTACTGTACTCCGCTGTCGTCTAGGCGATCATGGCGGCGCCGATGAATTTTCTAGGGACCCATCTCGACGTGTGGCGAACGTGCGGCTTTGAGCTTTTGAGTTCTGGTGATTTAATACGAGTTTTTGAGATACATTTTTGGTGCTTAGTGGGTTATCATACAACACATATACATAACATGGGTATGTAGACGTCTATGGTCATAAGACACAGTTGAGGATATTTATGACACCCCCAACTTCATTGGCGAAATCAGTGTCGGACAGCTTCACTAACCACGGCTAGTGTTGGTGTGTTACGTATATATTTCTGCTTTGGCGTAACCCAGAGTTGTATAGCTTCACCTTCAGGTGATGGGGCTTACCATGTTTCTTCACTGGCGTAACCCAGTGTCGTACAACTTCACCTTTGGGTGATGGACAGGTTATGCCTTCGGGCGACTATGATATCCCTAGTGAGTACATCATCGATGTGATTTACCAAGGTTTTACGGATTTGCCTTCGGACCACTATTACCATTATTGAGCACCGGTTTGCACGTACTTGTTTTACGAACGTTTTTCATGGCATGCTAGAGTTTTTAGAAAAACCTACTACATAGTACTATGTATGTGTTTTCAAAACAGGGGGTTAGTATGTTCAGAAATAAAATGGTTTTCTTATTATTGGTATTAGTATTATAAACTTTGGTCCACTCACCCTTTGTTTTCCTCCCCCTTCAGGAGTTAGAATCGACGAATCCGATCCCGGCGTCAGGGCACTTCCACATAGGTTTCTTCGAGTCTCCTTTGTTCGTACTTTTTTTATAATAATTCTTTCATATTATTCTTGATTAATTATATGCTCTGAACACAGTTTTGCATTGGTGCATTTCTTTCTAATTACATATTTTATTTGTATGCAAATTTTAAATGGCATTGTCACCTTCAAGTGTCCGCTAGCACGTGCACATCTTGGTATTTGGGGATATCGGAATCGGGGCGTGTCATAGAAACTTCGGTGGGCGAGGGACTGATTTTAATTTAAGGGATAAAGCTTTTATTTTATTTTATTAAGATTCATTTTAATTTTTATTAATATTTGATTAATTTTTAATCTAATTGGGCAAGGGAGTGAACCATTTCCTGCCATGTTAGCAATTAACAGATAAATTGATAGGATTTTTTCATAGATATATGACATCACAATGAATTCCTAAGTTAAGGTATGACATTGTAATGTTCAAATATGAGGCATGATAACCCAAAACTGAGGTGGTAAAATGTAATTTACCATTTTAATAATATTTGTATCTCAATCGTCTCGTCCCCTCTCCTCCCACGTCTTTCTTCCTCTCTCGCCTTTTCCCACCGATGTTGTGGGGGCGAAATTCCACCTTTTCCCATTAAAAATGTAACTAATAAACAAAATAAAATAAACACATTTGATCAAGGCCAAAGCCTCACGCGCCCATGAAGTGGGGAGGGGGGGAGGTTTGGCTAATGGATCTTTGATGCCTAAGTTAGTTTCTCTGGAAAGAGTGAGTGTTAAGGGCTTAATTTTGTAGCAAAAGTTTGCCAGAAATTGGTGGAGCTGATGTATTTATAGGAAGATGGCCGGCCTATGTGTATGTTTTTTACCCTACACATGGAGACTTTCTTTTCGGCCTCCTATCACTTTGGGCTGAAGGGGAAAAAGAAAAAGGGGGAGGCGTCAGGCAGGCCCCCCTTGTCTTGGGCCATGAGGTGTTGGGCTGCGGTCTGGTGCCCTGGTCCATGTCTGTGTGTGTATACATATGTAATTTTTTTTCCTTTCTCCAAATTATCTTCTAAATTTTTTCCTGGCATTTTTCATGCAGGAATTTTTTTAAGATGCCTCTCTTCAGTCGTAAGGGTGATGAATATCCTTCGTTCCTGTATCGCTAAATATGGCACGCTTGATGGCGTGAGCACACCTTATCTGAACCATGACGGACCAAACAAGCAAACCCACAGAACAATAGTGATAGCCTACAACCATCCGGTCCAAACGTCTCCACTCTTGCTGAGCACTCATGTAGATATCTTGGAAACATGCAGGCATCACGACCAACTTTGCAGGGCATGGTTGTCAACCTTTTGCTAAACTTGACCATTCAGGAGTTAAACAAAGTATTTCAAAATTTCACACACTCGAATACATCATTATTCTTCCCCATAAGAAGGTATATATAGAGAACAAGATACAAGCCTAATTGATAAGTAAACCTAATTCCTTGAGAACAAAAAAAAGACCTACATCTTAATAAAATAACCTATATTAAGAGGTCCTCTACCAAGAGAATATCCTTCCACCTGATAAACGAGACTGCTCCACCAGTTGGCCTACTGAGCACTGGCATGCTACAGATGACTACACGACTTTCTTCCTTATAAATAGCCAAGTCACAAAAGGAAACTGGTAAAGACCAAACTGAACTCAGAATTCTTGTTTACTATTTAGTTTCTCTCGAACACTTTCTTACGCAAGGCCACAGGGTGTTTGCCAATTGGTCTTACGGTGTTTATCTTTTTTGCAAGTTCTCCATCCAATTCCTACTCGCTAAATTTCAATCTACAAAAATTAAGTCATTTTAATAGACAATATAATTGTCATTGCAAATATATTTTGAATGTGGATCAATTTTTATTATCATTTACACCTAGTTAACTTAGGTGTTATTTAAGCCATCTAATACGATTTAGAAACTAAATTGATTTGAGGAGCCTCTACATTTTATATAGGACATCCTTTATTATGATTGTAATCCGGTTTGAGTATCTAGATTTAAATAAGGTTCGTTTCTTGAAAAAAGAAAAAAAACAATGGTAGACATATTAAGGGTTTTTTTTATGTATAATTTATAGAATAGGAAGAATATCAAAGAAAAGTACATCATATGCCAGGATCACCCATTCTCTCTCCAAACCTGAAAATTAAAAACATAACCGCATCTGGTAGACATTATTATCATGCGCACACTCGCGTCTCTACCGAACGAATGGTACCCGCGAGACATTCTCAGATTCATCAACGAAAATATACACACGGTTGCAACAAACTTCCACCCCTATAATCCCACTTTTTTTTTACCACAATCGTAACCCCTGAGTTGGTCTTCTGGATTACTGCTTTAGCCTCACCCAATGGCTTTCCAAGCAGTTCAGGCCAATCAGTTTGATGTCCTGCAAAAACGTGAACACCAGATTTAAATTTGAATGAAGATCTACAACCCTTCTACACCAAACTATGTATATATAGAGTTGTGTATTGTTATATTAAAAACAAATAAACATAACATAAAACTTGGCAAAGAAAAACAACCTCGACCACAACATGCAGGATTGGTGCAGCCACCGTTGGCACAAGGTGGGTAACGAGGCCAGGTAGACATCTTCTGATTCTGATTAGCTGAGGTTCGATGCGTATGACCTTCAGACGTTGTACATATTTATATGCACTGTAGTCATCCAAAATGGGAAGATTATTAACAATATTTTCCATCTAAATTCACATTGATTCTCATGAATCACATTGGCTTTTTTAGTTGAGGAATCCTCTATAATTTAGTATATTCATGAATTTGGTTAATTCCTAAATCAAAATCGAAAAATATTAGTAATTAGTTTACCATTTTAAAACAAACAAATGCATGCATTTGTGGGTTAGGTCGATATGCAGGCCCCTTGCACTTGAGTTTTAATTTTTTTTTTCTCTCTGTATATTAATGTAATTGACAATATCGTATTGTAAAAAGATAAGAGGAACAACTTCATATATAAGAAGACCATGAGCTAGTCGAAATATACACATTTTGATATACAATTTCATGGTACAAAAGTTAATCGTTGTTTCTGTAATTTATTGTTTACTTGTTTTCATTAAGACTCTTTTTAGATGTGACGTTTACATAGATTTAGCAAGGGTGGACTGTTGTTCACCTACATTAACTTTGGTGTATGCTCACCAAAAACCTAAAACCTTGACAAGTGCTCTCTTACTTGACCATGATTAACTATTTATTATTAATACTTTATTTTCACTACAAGAAAACAGGGCTTATGTGATGACATATATTCGTCACAGAAAATAAAAATGCGTCACATTTGATAATATGAGACGCTTTTACAGCGTCACTCCGAGCCTCACCTATGACGCATCACGGAAAATATAAGTAACGAATTTTAAAAGCGCCATGTATTTTTAGTATATGTGACACTACTTTCGTCACTTAATAACTTTAACTGTTACAAAATAAGCGTCACAAAACACAAAATTCAGTGACATATAAGTTCGTCACATAACAAATGTATAAGTGAGGAATTTATC
>JAOTRO020188989.1:0-10703 GCA_028566515.2 Pyracantha coccinea | reverse complement strand
TTGAGGCTGAACTAGCAATATAATTCAATTAGCTTCTTGTGGTTAAGTGTGGTAAATTACATTATTGCTTGACAAAGAATAATGGTTTGCTTGGTTCCCTTGTTTTCTAGAGCGTAAAGAGTCATACTTGTTAAATTTATGCCTTAACCAGGATAGACTGCATGTTAAGATATATGATCTCTACCTGAACTATGAGAGAATCATTCACTCAAAGAAAACTATGGTCTAATGTGCCTGACAGGGACTTAGATACGGGAATTATCATCTAAAGACTCGAAAGATCCATTGAATGTATTGAAACCTAAACTAGATTGCTTGTGGTTGATTCCGAATTCCTAGACTTTTTCATCACTTGCCTTAAAACACAACGTTTTCTTCTCTTTAGTTTTAGTTTTTATTTAAGGTTCTGTTTTTGTTCGTTTATAAAATCATCACAACAAACTCTTCACATCTTTGATTGAATTATTAATTAAGATTGAGTCTAGTTCGTTGTTTGGGTTTATATTTTTGTGTTTGTGTCGTTAATATAATTAGATTTGGTTTAGTTTATCAAATTGGAGATTGAATTATAATCCTCGTGGGAACGATACTTGGACTTACAAAACACTATATTACGACTATCTTGTGCACTTGCAAGTTTACACCACGGACGTGATGCGAATGAGGCGTGCAAGAGACGAGGAAACAAGTGGAGATGGTCCTAGCACCACAAATTGGTTAGGTGATGACTAGGGAATTTGTTGTAAAATCGAAGCCCATAATTTTCCATTCACTTTGGGTTGTAATTTGGTACTTTATGTAATTTTGTATTTATTTAGTTTAGTACTTTATATAATTTCGTATTTATTTAGTTAGGACTTTATGTAATTTCGTATTTATTTAATTTGGTACTTTATTTAAACCAAGAGAATCGTTATTTAATTTGGTACTTTATTTAAACCGAGAGCATCGTTATTCAAACAACATAAACACACCAAATAAACCTCATAAAAAACACACCAAATAAACTTTAAAAAAAAAAACCACACTAAATGAACTTAGAAAACACACCAAATAAAATTAAAAAAATGCACCAAATGAACTTAAAAAAACACACCAAACAAACTAAGAGCGTTCTTCTTCCACCACAAGCTTGTTTTTAAGTTTCTTAAGCTTGTTTCAATCTCTACAAGTGCTCTATCAAGTCACTTTGCCGGGTTTTGTAATAGTATGGAGATTGGAATGAAGTATATCGTTAAATAAGCATTTGATTGTAACATTCATCCCTTTTCAAAGGCTCATGTTACACGAGTCTTTAGCGGCATCATGAGCACAATATATCAGTATTTTGGAATTGTTCATCGTGTCTAGCTCAAATTCATCAATGGCATCATAATAGTACTCATTCTACAATCATGTTCTGAAGAATGATACACGTCATCAAGATGAATCAAAGCGCCTCTATATCAAACAATTTGTTAGCACCTCTAACAATCACCCAACGAACTTGGAGGATACCAAAACAACGCTCAACATCCTTCTTACGAGTCTTGACATCTTGTGAAGTGTTTTTCTTTTTCACCTTGTGGACGTGACACTATTTTGATAAATGATGTCCATATTGGGTAGATGCCGTCTGCTAAGTAGTATGCTCCTGAGTGTATGGTTCCATTGATTGTATATGTGACTTGAGGAGCTCTTCCTTGCAGGACATCATTGAACACTGGGGATCGGGCAAGGACACTGAGGTAATTTTTAGCTCTTGGAACACCAAAAAAAAGCATGCCAAATCTATCTATCAAATGATGACACTGCCTCCAAACGATACTTTTGGCTCATTTTTTGTCTCCATAAGCTCCTTGCCATGCACTTAAGTAGTTTTTCTAAGTACAGTGCATGATTCCAATCATGCTAGGAAAACCTCGTATCTCACAATTCTTCAGAAGCCTTTGTAGGTCTATTGTCATGAGTTTCTGGAGGTATTCTTCGGTGCAAATAGCTTCTATTGCAAAGCAAAACCTCATCACCAACTCAAGAATGATTGATTCCCCATCCTTGCTATCTCATCCACATGGTCTGTAGATGCTTCATATGCAAGCATTCACAAGGCAATAATGAATTTTTGCTCAGGAAGGAGATCCATGACACTAAAAGCATGATAAGCATCCTTCTTTTGCATAAAGTAATAATCATGGTTGCAAACATCAATCATGATTTTGTTGAACAAATGTCGTTGCATTCTAAAACGATGTCTAATGTACACATCAAGGAATGCACCGTTAGGGCCAAAATAATCGTCCAAGAGATTCTTACCTCGTCATTGCATGCTTCTATTAATGTTTGCAAAATACCTAGGCCTGGAGATCTCAGCCACAGCTTGGATGACTCGACAAGAATGTGAGGCTCTCTCTCTCCTTGCTTCATCATCTCTCTTTCTACTCTCCTCATCCTCTTCCTCTTCCATTTCATTTTCTCTCTCCTATAGATTGAACATTTCTTCCTCTTGCTTAAGCAATTCTTTCTTTTACTCATCGATTTCCTACAAATCCTTGAAGAAGATATTATAAGAACTCAAGATTTATAAACTATGAAGAAGGATAGAGATTTTGAGAGATTTTGATTTTGGTGTGTGATGGTGGGTTATATGGCCAAAAAAGAAGAAGAAAGGATTAAGTTGTAGATAATGTCACGTGTCATGCTATGATTCGTAAAAAATATTATCGAAATCTATTCTCAAAGATTCTAAATAAACAATGATATATGGTGCAACAGGATTGGTTAAAAAATCTTATCGGAAATGTATACTCAACAATTCTAAATAGGTAACGACACGTGGCGCAACAGAATTGGATAGAAATCTTATCGAAATCTATCCACAAAAATTGTACTTTCGAATAATGACATGTGGCGTGACGATTGGTTAAAAATCTTATTTGAAATTAAAAAAATATTATTTTTTATAATAAAAATACTAATATTTTAATACGAAATGCCTAGACTATTCAGTATAAAAGTGGAGATGCAATAGCAATTACAATTTATTAAAGACAGTTACTATTCACTTAAGGGGATTGAATTGCCTATTGCCATGAGGAGCCTTTACATACCAGAACTGCTTTAAGGATACTAGAGGGGCTAACTTGGCTAGGATTATCAATTATGATGAGGTTCAATATCTCCTAAGGCCAATCAAGAAGAACACTACATCGATAGAGAGTTGAGAAGGCTCCAATGAAGAACAGTCCTTTCAAGGGTCTTAAAACATTTATCTCAACTTGAACCCACACCTGAAGATAGCAAAGGGATGTCACTTTTGGTTATGGAACAAAGTATGGAGGCTGCACAACCTTTTAAGGGAAACAAGGTTAGCTATTGAAAGGTTGTGGATCATCCCTATCTCACTTGATCTTTCTCGACAAGAGTAAATGTGGATGTGATAATTTTGTTGATTACATATCCTAATCATCGAAGGTTTATTGTGGAGATTGGGTTGGAAGTCTAAGGCATGAAAGAAGCAAGAAGGCTCTATGTTGAAGCTTAGAACTCAGAAGGAATGACTTGGAAAAATAGAACCAAGTGTGAGCTATTTAAAAAGAAGTTGCTAAGAAATCTCACAGCCGAATTTGAGAAGTTTCATCTAGAGATTTGTGTGTCTGAGAGTTGAAGTCACTCGGTGATGCAAAAAGCCGCCCCTTCTTAAATGTGCACAAGCAACATGACATTCCTCATCATTGCTACCTACACGCAACGATTCTCGAAACCGCACATTCGACTTACTCTAAAAGGCATGGTCTTTGGATAACTATCACTCTTCAAGGGGAACAAGTCTTTTACTCCGAAAGGCATGGTCTTTGGATAACTATCACTCTTCAAGGGGAACAAGTCTTTTCAGATACATAGTTAAGAGCAATTGTGGACCACAATTTTTCAAGGTCAGAGTAAGGCATATTGAAGTACTAATACTTCAAAAATCTGGTCATGGACTCGACAACCTCCACTGCAGAGCTAAATAAACAGAGCAATGATGCCACCATCATCCTATTTCGAAATCAGTAGGTGAAGTCTGATGACTTCGTTGAGATTGGCCATGCTTGTTTCGCAAGATAAGAAAACCTAATCCAACAACGAATCAACAAGTTTCCTATAATCTTGGAGTCCTTACAATCTAAGGATTGGTGTGCGCCTCGAGTAATCACACTCCTAAAAGGATGCAATATTTACTTTCTAAATATCCTCTGAAATTCTCTCAGTTTAATATGGATTCCTATCCTAAAAGGTCTCATCCTCGACTAATATAAATATATCTTATAGGGTTCATCTCTAGTATGCAATTAGCATATACTTATTCTCTTACCCACTGCTTAAGTCTTATATTGCTTACTAATTTGACCGGTAGAAAGCCTTTAACCGTCACACCCCTTATGATTACTCAATTTTATGCATCTCCACCTTATACAGCAATGCACTGAATTTGATCCCAACAAGAGGTTGTGAAGCACTAGAGCTTCAATTTACTGCCGATTCGTGCTCCAAAAGCGAGAGCTGGTGTGGGAGCGGTCGAAATCACTGAAATTCAACTTGGGTACGACTTGAATTGGCTAAGGGAGCGGCTCTGCAAAACTTAGGGATTCATTGGCGTTTGCAATAGTTAAGGCGGGAAGGAAGACGATAAACACTATTCTGCAAAGTTGTGGGTTCAACACCACAACAATGAAGTCATTTCACACAAGTCCTTTTTCTTCTCTTCTTATGTATTAACAAGTGGTAGGCAACAGTCTTTCACATTGTTATGTTCAGGCGCAAATCTATAAAAGAACCAGGGTGGTCCGGAGACCACCTGGAAGCTCAAGCAAGTGACTATGAGGACCCCTAAGGTCCACCCAAGTCTGAGTTTTGGTGGAGGAGAAGAGTAGCCAAGACTACATATTGTAGTGAAGGGTTCTGCAAACACAAGGAGAAAGAAGAAGATTCTTTTTTTTTTTTTAATTTCTAGATGACTTGGCAAAACAACGTCATTTTTAGCTAGGCCATTGAAAAGAAGCACAGCCACGTGAGAAAGCACTAACCATTAAAAAAAAAAAAAAGCCTAAAAGACTTTTGAGTAAAGTCAGGCTCAAATTCCAATTTATTTTCATCCAACCTAATTCCATTTCACTTTACCAAAACTAATTCTTAATTGGCTATCAACCTATGCCATTCCCCACCCCACCCAACCACCAATATTGGAGCACCAGTTTGCCAGGCTCCTTCCCTCTCCACCAGTTTAGAGCTTTTATATTTGGGTCACCCGACACTTAGCATTTTGTTCTTTTTTTTCTTACTTTTAATTAAAAAATCTCTTAAACTAAGCCCCAAAATTAATAATTTACGTACTATTTGCAAATTTACTTATTTTTAATATATTTCAGTGTTTATAATATTTTTCAAATAGGTGAATTCTTGCCGCTCCCAAATTAGGATTCTTTGAGCTTTTACGTTTTTGAATTTATCTGCTCTTAAATCGTCGTCCAGCTTTTTTATTCGTGTCTTGCATATGGGAAGTATTAGATTCAAATCTTAAAAAATACATAAACATTCATTAATTGGGGCTAATGGTCAATATAAATTTGCCCTTTGGGGCCATATTGAATGATTTTATTCAAACGTGGCCATTTCAACCAAATTCCAAGGCCAAAGAAAAGTCACCACGTCACCAAAATTAAATTCCTTCCTGGAAGCTATCGACTCACTCGAGAGAAAACCGCGACCAGAAAAAACCCTCGCCTTCTCTCTCAACAATTCTCACTCTGTAAAACCCTAAATTTCCAAACGAAACGAATCTCTCTGCCAATTCCAAAAACCCTAAATTTCCACCTCCCAGGAAATGTCGCCGGCGGCAGTTGATGTCCGGCCTCCGGTCACCTCTCCGCCGCCCAAACCCTCATCTGCTCCTCAAAATTCTGCTCCTGCGTCCGACATGCCTTCCTCTTCTACTTTCAATCTCGGTGCTTCAGACGGCAATGGGAGTAAGTGTCAGTTCGGTTCGAGTGTGCCGTCGCGATCGGCTCGGTCGCGGCCGAGGTTGGTGAAGCTGAGGAAGCAGCATTCGAGGTCCAGAACTGGGTCGGCCGAGAGCGGGCCGGGGGTCAACCCGTTTTGCTCGGTAAGTGATGCTACTAGTGCTTCTAATGGGTTTAATTTTTCGACTGGCGATTGTGGGGGTGTGGGTTTTGTGTTTGGTGCTAAGAGTGGGGTTGAGAATTTGGATAATGGGGATGGAGAGAGTGATGGAATAGTGGGAAATGTGGATAATGCGGAAAGAGGGAGTGATGGGGTAGCGGGAACTTCGAGTTGTGATGATAATTTGGATAAAGGGGAAGGAGTGAAAACTTTGAATTGTGATGAGAGGGGGCAGATGGATGTCGGACATGGAAGAGAGTTTGATAAGGTTGAGAGTGATAGTTTTGAGTGCGGTGCAAAGAATGATGGTCTGCGATCGCTTTTGCACGGTGAGAAGAGAGAATTTTGTGAAAATGTGAGTGGAAAGATTTCTGAAGATAAGTGGAATGCAAAAACAGATACTGAAACAGAATGTCAGAAGGTTGATAACATGGGTTTGGCTTTTGATTCTAACAGTAGTGCTTTGGGTTTGCATTTGAATTTGGATTCAAATCCAGAAATGCAAGAGTGTGATAGAAATGTGGAGAAACCGAGCATGGATTATAGGGGGGAAATGAAATTAGAGAGTGAAGTAGAGTACAATGTGGGCTCTGCTCCTTTCGTGTTTTGTTCTAGTTTGATTTCGAATTTAAATTCAAATATAGAAAAGAAAAAACCTAGTGGAAATCTGGACAAGTTGGCTTCTGATGTTGGCAGAAAGCTGAAAGTAGTGAGTGAAACAGACTTAGAGAAAGTGGAAGCTGATCCTTTTGAATTTCATGCTGAGAAGAGTTGCATCTTAAATAAGGATCAAGAGAACGCTTTTTTTGTATTTAGAAGCAGCAGTTATACTGAATGCACGGAAGCCAAGAATCAAGATACAATGAAACTGAGTAGTGAAAATTTAGGAGGTTTCAAGACAAATTCAGACAGTAGTCCTTTCTGTCAGTGTTCAGGAGGTCCTTATGTTGCCTCTGAGAGAACTAATGACGATAATCATGAAAATAGTGGCCAGAACCATTTCTTATTTGGAAGTGATGGTAACATGGAGGGTGCCACAGTGGGAATTTCTAGTTCCAAATTTTTTAAATCTGCAGGAAGTGCTGAGAATGTTGAGGCAGGCAAATTCACTAAATGTCAAGTCAGTCATAATACACTCCCGAATATAGATGCAGCAGCAGCAACATGTTCATTTTCATCAGTTGGTTCTGTGGATGGAGTAAAAAGGAAAGATGACGTTAGTTTTACTGGCACTACAGATGGATTTGGAGTGTGCTTTGAAGACTTTAAGAGGTCATTTTGTGATCCTTCCTGTCTCAGAGAAAATTTATTTCCTGAATTAAATAAAACTTCAGAGTGTAGTGCAAAGGGTAGGTCCTTTAGGGACAAAAGATCAAGGAAACAAAGGGGAAAGTCAAAGAAACCTTCCATGAGTAAGCCATGGCCAGGACAAGATCATGTGCCTAAGGAAAGTGGTTCCCAAGAAAACCCAGAACCTTCTGGATGCTGCTCACCCATGGATTTCTCTCCCTATGAGGAAACAAGAGTTGTTGATCCACATTCAATGGGACATTCTGTGACATCTGCTGACCCCTGCGAAACAGTTCCTGTAGATCCCAAAGGTGAAGGTTTGGCTGCTACAGCAAGTGGATTAGGTTATACAGTTGATCAGATATGTAAAGAGCCCATTGAGAAGAATTCGACGTATCATGGTGAGGGAGGTTTTGTTTGCGATGGTTTGTGGAAAGGTTCTGATTCAGAAACAGCTAGAGCTGGTATTGGATTAACTATAGAGAAACAAGAAAGTGATTGTAGATCACCATTTTTTGCTTCGGGTTCCGAAAAGGATAAATGCTTTACGTTTTTGGCATCATCTTCTGCGCAAGGTAGTTCAGTGATGGGTAAGCACCAACAACGTAGAAAGAAAAACAAGATAAAAGTTGGTCATGCGACGTTTGTTATTACTCCAAGTTCAAATGTTGAGTTTGGATCTTCTGGCCTATTTACCCCTCACTCTAGCACACCTTTATGTACGGAGGTAGTTGGTAAATCAGAAGCAAAAGAACAATTTAAGCAAGTGCATGTCTCTTCTAGTGTTGCTATTCATGAAACCTGTGAGAAATGGCGGATCAGGTGCTCTTTGCATTATAATTTAACAGCTAGTTTCTTCTTCTTTTTTTTTTAAAACAAATTATCTTTCATGTGGTTTCTTGGATCCTTGGTTGTTTTACTGGGATTATTATTAGTTATATGTGTCGTTGGAGATGATTCTTGTGGTTCTCTTATGTGTAAGGTTTTGGTTTCTGACAGGGGAAATGAAGCTTATAAAAATGGAGATCATTCAAAAGCTGAAGAATTTTACACACAGGGAATAATTTCTATACCTTCTGATGAAAGAGCAGGATGCTCTCTTAAGCCTCTTTTGCTATGCTATAGCAACCGTGCTGCAACAAGAATGTGCCTTGGAAGGATAAGGGAAGCTTTAGGGGACTGTGTGATGGCTACTGCACTAGATCCCAACTTTCTCAAAGCTCAAATGAGAGCTGCAAAGTAAGTATTCCATTTGTACGCTTATGAATTATGAGTTCATATTTTACTCCTAATTTTGTTGATTTATGTTTTCCCAAATGTTTTTCAAAGATTGGTCTGCTTTTATGAACTTGCATTGTGTTAAACTTACAGCGAGCCTAGCTCATAAATTTACTGATGAGTTGAGATTACATTGAGCTCATCCCAACTTAAGTGGGTTGTTCCCGGGTTTAAAACTCGACTTAAGTGTCTCTGGTTGAGCTCAGTTAGCCTTTCATCCTTGGTGAATTTCTATTCTGTTTGTCTTTTTATTCTTTTTTTATTTTTTATTTTTTATTTTTTATAATTTTGCAAGCCATATGTGGATATGGATTATGGCTTGCTTACCCTTCGCTTAACATATATTGTCCCAAGGTTATAGTTACATTGTAAAAAATAAGTCATATATGCGTATTTCAATGTATATGTGCTGTGTTATTTTACTCTTGAAATGCATGGCAACTTTAATATATTGTATAATCTAAATATGCTTGCTATTTTTGGTATTAGTTACATTGTTTGTTAGTTTTTTTTCATATATGCGTATTTCAATGTATGCTGCATTATTAGTGTGCTTTTGCTCTTGAAATGCATTGCTACTTTAATGTGTTATATGGTCTGAATATGCTTCCTATTTTTGGTATTAGTTGCCATCTTCTGCTCGGTGAAGTTGAAAATGCAAAGCAGTACTTCAATAAGTGTTCCGAATCAGTAAATGGTGTATGTTTGGACCGAAGAATTGTAATAAATTCTGCTGATGGCCTACAAAAGATTCAGGTACTGCATTTGTTTTGTGTCATAATGTTACATTGCTGTTTATGTAGTTTTATATCTTTTAGTATTATATTGATTGTAGCCTTTGTATCTACTTTAACCAATATCAAGTATTCGCATGCATAGGAAGACTTATGATTCTCAAGCATTTGTTATAAACAAAACAATGTGACAGCAAGTTATGTGGTTTCCTTCTATGCAGAAAGTGATTGAGTATACAAATCGTTCTATCAAGCTGCTGGACCAGAGAAATACTGATGCAGCTCTCACCGCATTAGAGCTAATTTCTGAGGCCTTGTCAGTTAGCTCATGCTCAGAAACATTACTTGAAATGAAAGCAGAGGCTTTGTGTTTGGTATGTGCTTAGTGCCCTATTACTGCATGTATATATTTTAGTTAGTTTCTTTTACTAAATCAGTTAGAGTGGCGGTGGTTGGTGCTTGTGTATATTATATATTTGTCCCCTTCCGTTACCACTATTTTGGCGTTTTCCCCCCAATAGTGGTGTTTTCCTTCTCTCAAACCCAAGTTTTGGTCTCAGTCTATATATATCTTGTGGCATTTTGCAGTTGCGGAGGTATGAAGAGGCAATTCGTCTGTGTGAGCTGAGTATGGCTTTTGCTGAAAGGAATTTTTCTGGATGTGAAATTTATCAAGTTAAGTTGTGGAGGTCGTTTTTCATATCCAAGTCTCACTTTCATTTGGGAAGGCTTGAGGCAGCCCTTGATTTACTTGAGAAGCTAGAGAAAGTGGGATCTACAAAAGATATGTAATACACAAGTTTCCATGCAGCTTAACTTTTGAAATTTCCAGATTTTTCAGGGCATTCCTTTTGCTAAAATTTAAGTTACTGAATGTAACTTTAATTATGTAGGTATGCAAGTAAGAAACTGGAATCATCCGTGTCATTGGCTGTCACCATACGTGAACTATTACGCCACAAGGTATGCAGTCTTGCTTTAATTTATTTTCTCATTTGGATGGAGGATTGGTAGACAACTGATAGATGCTATCTATGGTTATGTGCTTAACATATCATGTATATTATGTGTTGGGTCAATTATGAAATACACAAAATTAACACCTCTTGAATGTTTTTTTTCTTTTTTAATTTGTTTAAGCAGAATTGAAATATTGGTAGTGATTATGTATAGTATGAGTAGTCTCAGCCCTGGTTTGGTACTGAGGTGATTCTGAAAAAAGTGGCTATCAAAAAAAGCTGGGAGCTTTTTTATGTTTGGTAA
>JAOTRO020188951.1:0-10706 GCA_028566515.2 Pyracantha coccinea | reverse complement strand
TCATCTTTCCTCTGATTCCCATCATTTTCTTCTTCTTCTTCACTCTTACTAGGCATATTCTCAGAATCCTCAATCCTGAACAAAATCTCATAGAATTTTTGATAAGTAGCACATGGAGTAGTGGTCGCCATAGAACGACATTTGTTTTTAGTACCCAGCTTAAAGCGACGAAGCATCTCAACCGGATTAGCAGCAACTTCCAGATGATAACGAGACTAGTCAGTAAATTTCCTGTAATACTCATTAGCTGTCATCTTCCTTTGTCTCAATTGAGTAAACTCTTGTTTCTTACCATCAACATATGCTGGAGGAATGAAATTTTTCTGAAATAGTTGCTTAAAAACTTCCCAATCAGCAACTTCCTCTGGGATCAACTGATAAGACTCCTGTCTCCACCAGGATGTAGGTTCTTTACCTAGAAACTAGGTAGTCATCTCGACCCACCTATTAGGAGGAAGACTCCCCTGACTCTGCATAACATGGAAAGTCTTCTTAAGATGATTAAGCCACTTCTCTGCTCCTTCATGTCTTTCATTATCATAAAAATGATTCAACTTCAGATTATACACAGTCTCAAAAGGTGTCCTTTGGGGACGACGAAGCGAAGACTGAATAGCATTAACTATAGCTTCCTCTAACTGAGCAATATCAGGGAAACTAAGTTTAGCTGAAGGATGTGGCTCTCTACGAGGCGGAATAGTTCTAACAGAAGACACCACAATAATTAGAATATTCACAAGATATGCAGGACTGCCAAACCTATGCTCTGATACCAAACTATCATATCCCGGCCCAGGGTCCACCACTTCTTAGGCCCGCTCCACCACCGTAGCATGATATTGTCTGCTTTAGGCCTCGACTACGGTCTCAAAGTTTTGTTTTTGGGAACTCACACGAGAACTTCCCAGTGGGTCACCCATCATGGGAGTGCTCTCGCACGCTACTCGCTTAACTTCAGAGTTCCTATGGAACCCGAAGCCAGTAAGCTTCCAAAAGACCTCGTGCTAGGTAGGGATGTGAATATACATATAAGGTTCCCTCCCTTGGGCGATGTGGGATCTCACAATCCACCCCCCTTAGGGGCCCGACGTCCTCGTCTGCACACTTGCGGCCAGGGTTAGGCTCTGATACCAAATTGTCATATCCCAGTCTCGACTCCGCCGTAGCACTATATTTTCCACTTTGAGCCTCGACTACGCCCTCAAGGTTTTATTTCTGGGAACTCACACGAGAACTTCTCAGTGGGTCAACCATCATGGGAGTGCTCTCGTGTACCACTCGCTTAACTTCGGAGTTCCGATGGAACCCGAAGCTAGTGAGTTCCCAAAAGGCCTCGTGCTAGGTAAGAATGAGAATATACATATAAGGATCACTCCCCTGGGCGAAGTGGGATCTCATAAGAATGCCTTGCCTACCTTCTCGTTGCTCTTCCATTCCCTGGTTCCTTGTACATTGCTTCAGTCGTCATCGGGTTTACTCTCGGAGCTCAGTTTCCACTGGCTTTGGGACTCATTTCTGAACTTTTCGGGTTGAAGTACCACTCCACCCTCTTCAATTGTGGACAGTTGGCGAGTCCTCTTGGGACTTATTTACCCAATGTGAGGGTCACTGGAATGCTATATGACAAAGAGGCAGAGAAGGAGCTTGCAGGCTTTGTCTGCACAGGATCAAGGGCCAGGATCTAACATGTATTGGAACTCAATGTTATAGGTTGTCGTTTACAGTTTTGACTGCAACGACACTCGTTGCAGCCCTCGCTTCACTTATTTTGCTGATGAGAACGCTTCAATTCTACAGAAGTGACACATACAAAATGTTTAGAGAGAATAATAGAATGTAGTCGAGATCGATGAGACAGAAATGGCTGCATCATCTCCGACCCATTAACGGAGGAAAGAAGGGAACCACAGTTATTCTTATTCGGTTTTCTGAATCCAATAAACAAAAGAAAGAATGTTCCAACTTGCCGTTAGCGACAATGATGATATCATTAACAGAGGCCAAAACTGATTTTAAACGTCACTAATGTAAACGAGAAGCTACTATGCTTTACATTCGGGCTGTCTAGGGCTGATCCGAACCCGGTACTGAAAATTGACAAGTTTACAGATCGATGGCTTCCCTCAGTCATCAGTATATAAATACAAAGACGAAAGCACACGAAGATGTACATAGGCAGCAGCAGTTTCAATCTCTATTTCACGGCAATGAAAAGGGCATCCATCAATTTTCCACTACCTGATCTTTCCCTTCTTCGCCAGTTTTCTCCTTTGGACTTCTCAGTCTCTCTGTCGATTCGGTGATTTCAGATCACTGGATCCCTGTAAAAAAAGGGAGTGGGGGGTTACACGCAGAAATCAAAATGGGTTTAGAAGCATGCATCGGGTTAAGGCTAAAAGAACCTCGGCTCAACTAGGTCGTGGTATGAACACAACGGGCACCTAGCGATCAATACAGAAAATGTAGAACTATATACCTTATTTCTGTCACCCCAACCAAGTCCAAATGGTAGAATGCCCATCTTTTTTGTGGAGTTTCCCTGTGTGTTAGTTGCCCTGCAAACCGCTTTAGCTTGATAAGGTACTGCCAGAGAAATATATGGCCCAGTAGCGCAACCAATGAATAAGTGTTATATTTATCTATGACAGACTAATGTATGCGTATACAGTACCAACAGTGTACTAAGAGTCTAAGAGTGACGGGACAGATGACGGATTGCAAATTTTCCTTGTTAAACCGAAAGAGATGATGGATTGTGAGTTTTCATTGTTAAACCGTAAAAGGGATTATGAATGAACATATACAACAACTGGGACTGTAAAGCATACCCAAAAACAGATATTTTCATGTACCTTGGAGAAAGCGCTTTGGCTTGACCGGATTCATATTGCAATGTAGCCTCCAACATTGATTCCGCCACTTTTACTTTCTTTTCCATCTCAGTCAGTGCAGACATAGCTTTCTCATATTTTTCCTGCATATACGCTATTCTGTTGAGAAATAGATATGTTTATGTTTTGCAAAGATGGAAAAAGGCGACATCCAGATTGTGAACTCTGGAGTTTGCCAAGAAACGAAAATAACACTTAGCTGTCTCACTCAGGCATTTTTCACCGTGATGCACTTTACAGAAATATATGGGTTTCTTAGAAAACTAAAAAGATAATGGATGGTGCGTGATCCAACGATCTTTTTCCCAACAAAGAGCAAGAAAACCTCCAAAATGTCGGGAGATGACATCAAGGAAAAATAAAGGTACCTGAAGCACATTAACTGCACTTTTCTGAGCAGCTGCTTGTTGCTCAGCACTTACTCGGGCATCTTCAGTTACCTTTTGCTCTTGTTCCAACCACATCAAGACCTGGACAGGAAAAAATAAAATAAAAACAAGTGATAATCTTCCCTCTGCTCTGCTCCCCATCAAACGAGAAAACGAGTAAATTTAAACCTTAAGCATTGCAGTCTCTTGCTCTGTCTTATCCGCAAGGGCTTGCCGTAGCTCAGCTACCTCTTGCTCCAACTGCTCAACCTGCAGGACAATGAGCATATGTTAAATACTATCTCAAGGAGAAGACAAAAGCACTTTTTTTTTGTAGTTAGACAGACTTTTAAAGCATTTTCACTTAGGATCCAGATCTCCTTCTTTTCTTTTCTTTTCTGACAATCTTGAGGTTCTGGATGCAATCATTTCTACGGTTAGAATTGACAGAGTGTCGTTCGAGGTGGAAAAAATAAATTACAACTCCTTATTCACTTCCATGTTTATGATGAGTATACACAAGGTTGTTTAAGGTGGGGTAATGAAAAAACAAAATGCAACCTCTCTCTCACCTGGTAACTGAAAGGCTAAACACCACAATTCATCATTACTGTTGAACCTATTTCTAATAATATAAATTTAGAAGATAGAAGATAACCCAACAATTCATTCGTCGCTCATAATCTGTAGAAACTAGCATAGACGTCACACCAATATATTAGAGCACATGATTGATCCTAAATGCCTATTCATCAAGAAGTTTTGTACTGTTGGATAAGGGGTTTAACTAAAGATTCTGTAAAACATCACCATATTTAAACAAATAATTGTACAGATTTCTTCAACATGAAACAATAGGCAAACATAACAGATTTCTTCGACTTGGAACATCAGGAAAACATAATACTAGAAGAACGGTCAGCTAAATAACAGTAGAATTACCCTTGTGGTTAATTCTCGTCGATTATCGAGCTTGACCATCTCCATAAGTGCTGTCTCCAACTCCTCAGCCCTGGAAAGAACATGAATTACGAACAGAGTCTTAATCGTTATTTCAAAAGGCATACAATCACAATAATCCGGGCAAAAGAGCGATTGAAAATGAAAATTGATGGCCATCTATGGATGTTTATGGGTGCCTTTTGATCTTTGAATCAAAGACTAATTGTCAATTATAAAACTGGTAATTCAGAGAGCTAGGCATGTGAGTTATCCTTTGAAGTTTCACATTGAAGATGGCAAAAAGAAAGAAATGCAATTAGTGAAAGAAAACAGCGGCAACAAAAAACTCAAACACGATATGAGATTGTAGAAATGAATGGAAAAACCCCCCAAAAATGTAGAACTTTAAACTCGTAAACTAAGTAGCAGGTCACCTGAGTACAGCAGATCTTTTCTCCTCCAGCACCCTGCATACCTCAACCTTCAACCAATCGACCTGCACAAGAGCTGTTAATCATTGAAATTTAAACAAGAAGTAGCAGAGGAGTAGCTTATATCTTTCAAAAAATTACAAGTGAAAAACCACTACGATAACCTATAACCAAAAAGTTCAGTCAGGCCACTTAGGTTATAAAATGGAAAGGATGAGACGCCTCCAACGAGAAAAACTACGAGCGGGTCTGAAAAGCAAACATCACAACCACATCTCAACATAGAGTTTACATAGCACAGCCAGGGGTGGAGCCACTAAGGGACCGGAGTGGTCCTGCGGTGTAAGAAATTTCCCCGTGGCTCCAAGCCTGCAGTTGTCATGAGACATGAGGAAGATGGATTGTTCCTCGTGAAGAAGTTGAGTGGAACCACATTGTCGTCTTCTGATTCTAATAGTTTTGTTGTTTTTCATTGTAATATAACGAACAGTGATTTTTTAGATGGGGTAAAATCTAATGCACATCAAGAAATATATTAGGCAAAGATGCGAAGAGAAAGCAACCTGATCATGAAGATCCGGTAAAGAATCTACTTCTGATACAGATAGGCCACTAACACTAAGGAATTCATCCAGGTTAGAAGAGCCAGATTTCGAGCGAGATACATCTCCATCTGTACATCCTTCAGTAGGACTTTTCTCTTCTATTATACTGGGATCATGCTTAAAACTATAAAGCTTAGATGCAAGCCCTTTGGAATCCTTCCAAGCCTGACCCTTTTTAGATCTTTCCTCGACAATTGCTAACACAGATGGTCGATGCTTTTCTCTCAACTCTTGCAATCTACTTTCAGTTATAGCCAAAAAACCCATGCAAGCAGTCAAAACGAGCTGGCTGCTATCGAATGTTGAGCCAACAAGGGACTGCAACAAAGTAATAGCATCTCCTGCATCCTTAGTGGTAACTATCGCCGGCCCTGCACGAGCATATAAACAATAAAATGGCATTTCGAGTGATAAATTGCAAAGACAATAAAATCATGTCTACTATGAATTTATGCATTAGTAGAACTGCGACAAGGTACCATATAACTCCATCAGTGCTAGTGCTGTTCGAAATAGCATAACACGATTTCCTTCAAACAGAAGCACATCCCAAACTCGAATAACTGACGATCAAAGGAAGCAACAAGAAGGTAGATATTTTAGAAAAATATGATTTCAAACTGGTTCTTGAAACTGAGAAGTAAAGAGACCGATTATTTAAAGTTTTTAAACAACTCTGAACACATGCCACACAAATCTCACCACTTTCCCATGGAATCATATTTACAAATATGGAAAGGAACCAAGGTCCAATGATCCATCCCACTTGGACTCCTAAGAAATCCAGATGATTCACTGCCACAAGCATAGAGGGAGCGGGATGAGAACCACACTGCTTTGTGTATGGTAAAGAACCATAAGTTAGGATTATTAAGATGATTATTAGAAGTATACAAACCCAATTTTGGAAATTTTTCTCGCACCAAGTCCTCAAATACTAGTTGGTCCACCTGACAAAACAGAATAATTAATTTTCGTGAAGATTAGTTATAACTGAATCCTCCATAAGTATTACAACTGTTGGAAGTGTGATAAAATAAATTGGTGAATCAGAATGGAATCATATATAATTTTTCTCAAGAACTCTAAACCGCGAAATCACACCTGAGCTTCTATCATTTCCTCGGTATAGTAACCATCAAAGTAGTCGTCAATTATACCAACCAAAGCCCTAAAAGAAACAAAAGCAACAGTTTTAAAAGTGAGCCGGCTTATCATACAACATATGTATACAAATTACAAATTGGTAAAGAATTGAGATTATGTAGCGTTCACAGTTCACAGAGACTATTGCCTTTAGCAAATATCTACAACTCTTTCAACACAAATTTGCGTAATCAAAACAGAAATAAAAACATGATATGTTCCATAGGTCACCAACGCACAATGCAGGAGTTACTAGAGAGCATCCATTTCATTAGAATTAAAAGAAAAACACAAAGTTGGAAGAGATCGGGGATATGAGCTCTGAAAACCTACCAAAAGGCATTTTCCTCAGGCATCAGAAGTAACAATAACCCTGCAAAAAAATTCATTGCCTGCACATATTTTAGTACCAAAGTAATAATACAAATACAGTTATAACTAAGACACTTATCATCTTTGACAAAAGGTCATTGTAAAGAAACAAGGAACCATTGCGATTTAGAAGGTAATTTTTCCTTTGGGTGTGGGGGCTCTAGGCCAAAACACAAAAGGACTTTCCATGAGAAGATAAAATGAGAAATCCATTCAAAGAAATGCACAATAGAATGTTGAAGAATTGGACCAATTACCTGGCAATACCCAACAGAGGGGTTATGACGAGCATAAGCTAAAAGCAAACGCCTCAGTGAATTACGACCATTCTCATTCAATGCAGGATGTCCTGGAAATGTACGTGGTATGTCCTGCAATAAAATGAAACATTTAGTTCAGGGAGAAACGCAGATTGCAGTACAAAGCAAAAGAAGTAGCACCTACGAATTAAAACGATAAAGTCCAAGGCACATGCATCTATTGACCTTCTCAATCTGCCTTCTCCATTTTCTGGGAATACCAGATGAGTTATCATTATCCATGCTTTCACTAGTATTTGCTTCTTGAGCCAGCAAGTTATAGTAATATTTCTCCACCCGGCGAGCCTTCACACCTACAAAAGCTTGCCATACCTTCAATGGAAAGATTTAGAAAACATTGCACTTCATCTCAAACAAGTAATTTGGTAAATCAATCAAGTTGAAAGTATCGGTTTCACCTCTCCCCTGAGATCCCTTGGCACTCCACCATGAACTAGAGACTCGAGTTCTAGTTTCCAAGGAAAGAAAGGCTCTGGAGGGTTCCCATTAACCTTAGTTTCCTCTGTCCCAGCATCAACAGCCTCTTCTATCCCAACGACTTTCACACTGTCGGAGTGTCCATCACTTACAAAAAATTCTGCACTGAAGGCGTTCTTACTTTCATTAAAAGCATCGTCAAGACAAATTTTATCCTCACAGTCATCCTCAGAAGCCACTCCTGAAGAAGCTGCTTCTTCTATGGATGGAAGATGGTCTTTATTCCCAATTATCTGCTCATCTTTCATATTTCTTCCCTTCCTGACACGAACACTCATCATATTTTCAATAGAACTAAGAGACGATCTAATGAGAATCCACGTTTGGACCTTAGATTTCTCTGTTTCTTCTGAAAGTTTAAGCTCCTTTTCTGGATGTCTTTCTGAAGAACGATTAGAAACAGATTTCTTACTAATTGTATCATTCCCTTCCTCACCACTCTCAGACACTGTCCCTGCTTTCTGCTCAGTAGCTTTAGCCTGCAATTCGTCTTTACTTGCCTCGGGAGAGCACGATTGTGAAGACTTCTCTATATTTTCAAGGAAGTACTTCCATGTATTTGATCTTTCCTCTTCCTCTTCCTGATACCATAAATATATCACTAAACTGAACAGTCAATATTTCCTTCTTTTAGCCCTCTGGGTAAGTTCATTTAGATGAAAATACCATTTCAACAGAAAAAGATGTCCTCGAAAAAGAAATTGTGAAGCCCCCAGGTTTGTCATGTCACTCTAGTTCTCTATGAAGCGTAAAGTTGATCTAAAATCATATCTTCCTCCGAATTTTAGTAAATAATCCCATAACAATCACAGATGATATCAGTTTAAAGTCAAAACAATGTCCTATGTCCACATCTCTACATTTTGAATGTTAAAACAGTTACAAAGTCATTTCAATACCACAAGATGCGCACAAAGAAAACAAATTTACCTTGTAGATATTCGAGTACTCTCTATATTTTTGTACATGTTGAGGTCTCAAAGCAAATCCATAGGAGTCCCTGTCGACATCAAATTCTCTATGAATGTCTTCAATACAAAATATAACAACAATTTAACAGGTCTATATATCTAAGATTCCATGACAAAACCGACAAATACGCCATGCATTTAACATCTACAAGCATTAAACTAGAGAGAGGAGGGAAAAGGTGGTTTGGTGGGGAGCATGAAGGTTGAATTTTCCCAGCATTGAGAATAAACTTAGACTGGTTAACAACCGAATACGGAATAAGTTTCTGGAAATTCTACGGACCTGGAATCAGCCTCCAACGAGCGCTTACTCAACAAGGACAATAACATGCTTCACAATGAGTTAAAATTCTACTGCCCATAGCTCTCATTTTCTTGACAACCAAACTTGGAAATTCTAAACGTTCTCGCTACATTACACACTCGAAGCAAAAACAAAAATCAAATATCCACATTACACATTATGCATTCGCACAAACCCTAACCCTAACTCCCCTTAAACACCACCGGTTACCACACAAATCATCAAAATTCAAGATCAGCCAAATCCTGAACCTCATCAAATTCAATGCCAACCAATCGTCGAGCAGAATCGAAAACTTTCAACAGAAGAAGAAAAAATGTTAAATTAAATTCTACAGCTGAAATTCGAGAAATAAAAACAAAAGATTATAGATCAACAATTGCAACGAAACGGAAGAATCTGGTTGTCAAATGACTCGGTCACCCTGTGTTTCGAAGTATCAGCAAGAAGAAGGATTTAGAGATTAAGCCTAATGCGTATAATTAGTTACAGAAGTACGGAAAATTAGGGTTATATAACACGTTGAGAAACGAGAAAATTCAAGAGCGCGTAGCATTTACCACCTGGGCTTTGGAGCGTGGAGGCCGTTGGACCTCTGTTCCGCCATTGTAGTTCGGAGAGATAAGGGAGAGACATTAGAGTTCAGGCGTTTGATTCGGAGAGATATAAATAAGAGAGCCAGTTCGTTGATTACTCTGAAACCGAAACTTGGGAGAAACGTTTCTCTGTGTCTCTCTCGTGTGAGCGAGTCAGTGAGGGTGTGGAAGATGAGCGCTTCTGCATGGACATGGAGACGTTGAAGCTGCAAGTTTGTTGGTCACGTGAGCTTTTTAGAGGGACTTGGAGGGGATGAAGTAAACTACTGCCCACTCCAAGTCGGATGCCCTCTTTGCTTTTTTTTTTTGATACCATGATTTATTTTAATAAATTTGTATCCAACTCGTCATCCATGAGATTCAAACTTAAAAATCTCTCTTAGTTTTACGTGCATTCACAGAAAAGTAAAAAATAACAGTCGTGCATCTCCTCCTCTGCAAATTTAGGGTTAGGGTTTTGGTAGTCATATAGATCGCACCAGTGGTGTTGCTATCTCCTCCTCCACGCGTTAAGGGTTAGGGTTGGTAGATCACAGCATTTGGTAAATCTCTCCGCAAAAATCTCTCGGAGTGTATCTGTTGTCTTTGTGTATTATATACATGCAGCTTCAGTTTCTGCTCCATTCTTTTTCAGTGAATCAGTAATGGAATTAATGAATCAGTAGTAATGCAATTTGTTTCGACTTCCAGGTAGTCGAATTTTGGCCTCATTCAAATGCCCAAACAAAAGCCTCAAATACATAAATAAACCGTACGTAGTACAAACCAAAGCAATCCCCAAATGTGTTTTCCACTAGATTTAACGATAAAAAGTTTGTGGGAACGTTGTGCAGGGGGGGAATGACTATTCTCTCTGTGTTTCACTCACCAAAGTGATTACTTCTAAAGTTTTGAACTTGTGCAAATGGCTTTTTACCATAGTGGTGTGCCCTTGCATGAACCTGCTGGTAGCTAATCTAATGTCTAACTTACTAGCGCCATCTATGGTTTTGAGCTTGGGCCGGGAGGGTTGTTCCTCGAGAAAATATATAGTGGGTGGTTCTTCTTTACATGTTTAATTTCTCCTTGCTCCGGTCAAGGGCAGAGGGACCATAGGACACAGTAGTCCTAGGCCCACCCTGCTTTTGTTTATAAATAAAAAATAAAAAATAAAAATTAGTACTACTTAATTTTTATTTTTTTATCACTTTTCCATGATTTTTTCAGTTAAACCTTTCCAATTTCCTAGACAAAAAATCCGGCCCGCTTTAAATATTTTAAGGATATTTATGTAATCTAGTCTA
>JAOTRO020188940.1:0-10707 GCA_028566515.2 Pyracantha coccinea | reverse complement strand
TCCTCAAGGGAGAAGATTCATACTTGGAAGTCATGTCAGGATCATTTTCTTCCCTCCCTTCACATGAGGGGAAAGCCCGAATCACCTCAGGTTCTTCAGAGGAGTCCGAGTCAGACGAGTCAGAGTTTATTGCTTTGGAATCAGCATTTGTGTTTTCTCTTGAACCATCATCATCTCCATCCAACAATGTACTGGAAGGGTCATCTGAGTATTCAACATCTGGTATCTTATCTTCACTAGAAAGGGATTCCCTGGCGCTAACCACATCCTCAGAGCTGGGAGAACCTGTATCATGGGTGAGTCTACAACTGTCCCCATTCAACTTAGAGCTATCATTTTCGCGCTTTATGAGTCGGCGGCACTGTCTGCGGAGTTTCTCATATTCCTTTCTGCAGCCAAATATTTGAACAATGTACCATAAAGTTAGCAAAACCAATGGATAATAAAAAATATTACTCAAACTGGGAAAAGCTTCAGTCAACTTATGCAATATGAAGCTACAAAAGAACTAGATGAACTTGGCACTATTACCTTTTCTGAGCTCGTACTATCTCCCTTTCTTCTTTTGAACTGTTTAATTCATAGCTGTTGAGAGTCGAGACAGAGAAATCCAGTCAACATATGTAAGTATGGGTTCGCACTTCCCGAAAACAACACAACTTTTTAATGTATACGCAGAACAGGAATCAGTACGATGGTCATATATGAATATGATAATGGCATTATAAGACATTAAGACATAATCACAAGAATAATTGAAGTTTTGACCAAGGTATACTAGCAGATTTTATTTCCAAAACTCATGCCATCAATTCAGAAGGAATCACATTACTCTTCTTACGTGGAGGAAAAAAAAGAGAACACTTTTCTGAAACTTTGACTCCACATTGATTATGCAGCGAAGTGTTCAAAAGCAGAAATGTCAGGTTTAATGCCTAAAATGAGCTTCTCCGAAGCCATAACCAGACCTAAATGAAAGCTCATATATCTAGCAGTCAGTATGTTTTGATTTGGACCTAATGACATGTCTAAAAGAAATGACCCAGACTAATAGGAGAGAAAGAGCATACAATCCTCTGCCAGGAATGATACACCAAAACACCTGATGTTGGAAGCCAAAATATCACATAACAAGTTCTATCTCGGAGATGCAAGGTATTAATGTGGCAATGTTTCAGTTAAAAACTTAAAAGAGGTGTTGAGCATGCTTACACTCCAAGGAGAAATGGCCAAACATCTGCTCTGATACTTGGATCAACACCCTGCATTCATGAAATTTTAAGATGAATAACGTCAATGATGGAAGTTGGAACCATGAATAGATGTTACGGCATTTTGATAGCAAATATATAACACGAAAGTGACAGAAACTCACTCCACTGCGAACTTTCTTCACCAACTTAACTCCACCATCGCGAAGCTTTCCATCTGGTGTAAAGAAAAGCCTCCATTGCTGAGCTGAGAGGGCATGTTTTCTTTTCCTGCGAGACCAAGGTGACTTAAGACGAACCCTGAAAATAAAACAATAAGCGCAATTAGTAATGGTAAAATTAAGGAAGCATCAGCTATACGAAAAATATCAATGTATGAATGATTGAAAATGTCAGGCCAATAAAAACATCTCAAAGTTTGAACCTTTCATATAAAAGAAAGGGTCTGGCAGTAAACAAAAACCAAATTAGATCGCTTCAAAAGTCCGGATATTCTACATAAGCATGCACTCGAAGGGCCAAGTCAAAGCAAATTATCAATAAGGATTAAAGTTAAACTGTAGATAAATGCAATAGCTTTGCAGCTTAATTAATTGACTTTGAATATCCAAAACATTTCAATCCATCTAACTGTTGAGAAGATTAGTAAAAGCTAACATCGATTCAGGTTTATCAATCTTTGACTTACTAAACCACAGCATTGTTGCTCAATGGCAGCTTAGTATACAAAATTCAAACACTTACAATATTAAAACATAAAAATCCTAACTTTACTAGAACCACGAGACAAAAACAACACAAATCTTCCAGAAGCAAATCGATGCGCAAAAGAAACAACCAATGCGGCTTGCCCAATACATCGAACCCACAATTTTTTTAAGCAACTGAAAGAGTAACAATTTCCAAGGAGGACCAAAATGCGAATGAAGAAGGTGACCCGAAAGAAGGGATCGAAGCGAAAACGCCATTAAAACAGTGGAACTGAGCTAAAATTGGTACTAAAAACATGAACTTGAAGCTCCCCGAGATCGGGATCTAAGAGCGGAAACTAAAAAGAAAAGCTTTGGAGAAAGAGAGAGAGAGAGAGAGAGAGAGACTCACCGATCAGAGGAAGAACAATGAGCTGGTGAAGAAGATGACACGACTAACAGAACCGAACGCAAATAAATCCACGAAGACGACGACGAAGACGAAGAAGGAGATGAATTCGAGCTCGAAGGCGACGACGAAGTGTGAGTTCGTCGTAGAGCTCTCATCTATCGGTGAATTTTTGTCCTAGGGTTTGCGTTTTTCAGAAATTCCAGAGCTTTTTTGAGAAATTTCAGAGCTTTTTTTTTTTATTTATAAATTTCTTTACCTAGTGGCAGTGCAGAACATGGCCACGACCACAACGAACCCAGCCAAGGCCGTCACGCCGACGGTCACGTACGACGGCGCCGCCGACCATAACCCGCCTCCGCCGGAGATGAAGGCGTTTCCGGAGCCGGAGGGGATCATGTGAGTAGGGTCGTAAATGACAGAAATGCCCTTGCGATCTGCTGCAGCTGCTGCTTCTTGTGGGAGAGCAAGGACAGGAGGAGGTTGGGTTGAATTGGGGATTTCAAATTTAATAATTTTACCCCCAACTGAAAAACTGCAAGTGTGGATGAATGAATGAAATATTGAATTGGGAAAGGCAACTGCTTTGGTTTGGATTTTTGCTTTGTTTTACTTTGAATCTCTCTCTCTCTCTAGAGTGTGAGTCTATCTCTCTCTAGAGTCTAGAGAGTAGGAGAGAATACACCATTTTTATAAGGAGTGAGAAAGAGAGTCAAGTGGAAGAGTTGAGAAAAAGCAAAGAGTGTGAAAATCCTAATCACAATCCCTAATTTTTTTATGAGAAATGCTCACGAGCTTTCTAAGAAATGTGATTTTTTATGGATTCTTTCATGTATATTTTAACACGATATTTTTATAATATTAATATAAAAAAAAACGTTAAACTGTAAATTGATAAAAAAAATATGTAGAGAGTCTCATTTTAAATGAGTCTATTAGCATTTCTTATTTTCCATTAGCTTACAAAGTCTAGGTCAAGCATTTCCTTTTGTTTTTATGAGGGTAGGTCAAGCGTTTCCTAATTTGTGTTTAACATTAGGTATTGTATACTAATCAAGCATTTCTATTTGTTAATTGTATTAGGTCTCTTGTCACTTTATTATATTTAGGGATTATCTGACTAATTAACCTAATCATGTGAGATGGAGAATTAGGCACTTGGATGCATGATATGATACTACTCCTTTGTTAATTAAGAGGCAATGATTTATGCGTCTCGGTTATCTTCTTTTGCACTTGTCTATTTTCTCATTCTCATTTGATTTATTTAATTTAATAACTAAATGATGTGAGTACATTACCAATATCATTTCCTGTGTTAATTGTTTGTTTGGACTACTTCTTGAATGATTATAAGTGTTTTCATGATCACTAAAAACACTTGTAACTGCATTATGTACAAATGTTTCTAATTTATAAAAGTATTTTTAGTAGAAGCACTTTGATTTTTAATATGAATTTTAGCGTGTTTCTAATAAAAACACCTATAACAAAAATGCTTATGAGAGAATTCTCAAGAAGAAAATATGTTTTGTAAGTACACTGCCATAACCGCCATCGTATCAGCATGATACCACAACTTGTACCTCCGCCGCCATTGTATTATGCATCGCCATAACCCTGCTACCATGGTCATCACCTCCTCCATCGTCCCATCGTTGCAGTCATCATCATTGCCACCATTATCACCATCTCACACCATTATCGCCACCACCACCATCACAACCACATTCTCCATTCCATTACCCTCGCCATAGCCACCACCTCCATCATCTTCACCATCATCCTTACCTCTCAACCATCATTTTCAAAACCATCCCTCATAACCATTGTTCACACAATCGTCCTCTACCACCATCATAGTTGTCGTCGTCAGCACCACCACCATTGCCCTCTACCCCACTATTGCCACCACCTACATCCCACCACTACTAACACCTTTATTCTCACCACTACTATCAATACTCCAACCACCATTTCTACCAACACCACTCTCGTCTCAACCACATTATCCTTACCACCACTGCCACCATTACTACAAAACGTAAAATTTATATACGTATATACTTTTTTTTTTACATTTAGTACCATACGGGTTTTCAATGTTTTCATTCTCTGAAATTATTTTCAAACTAAACTACCAAACGCATTCTCAAATCACAAAAGTACAAAATTCTATTTGTCGTTTTCATTTTACGAAACAATTTTTAAAATCATTTTATAAAACGTTACTAGACCGATCCTAAAAATCTTCCCCTCTTTGGATGAAAGAAAATTGAAAACCAGAGCTTTTATGTAGAGTCACAATCAATAGAAGCAAATTTTAGGGATCTGTGAAGTTTGGTAGGTTTATAACCACAGCCACAGGCTTGATTTTAGTTGGCAAGTTCACCAAACTCCACTGTTATTTCTCATCGAGTGCTTGCTTCTTACCTCCTCCTCCTCCATAATTATACTAATACAGCTACTCCCTTTAATTACTTGACCTCCTCAGCAATCAGCATGCTTAACTTATTATTACTACTCCCATGCTAAAACAAATAAATAATTAATTAACTAACTTCGTGAGATGTTAATAATGTTATCACACTTCGGAGTATTGAATATTTTGTTATTTAGAGTTTTTATATCCAATCAAACAGTTGTCGAAGAAAATTAAACATTCTTTGAATTGGATTTACAGACTGTAACTGGCGGCATATCCTACTCATTAGCATTGTGACACTTTACTTGATTAGTCATCATGTTATGCACACATAGAAAGAGAGTGCTCAAAATCTGCCCTACTAATTTTGTTGTTTGTGCAAACTTTGGCAAATTGTTAAACCAACAAGAAAAGTGCTTATAGTCAACAAAATCGGGCGAAGTGCTTTTGACATGGTAATGAAAATAAAATCTCTCCTTTTTCTTTTTCGTTTACTTTTTCACCACACTTGTTCTTTTTCTTTTTCCTTTTCTGTTGTGATCATATACAAGTTACATAAAAAGTACAAGAAAATGTTAATAGGGGACTCTCTAAAAAAATGAGATTCTCTATCGACTTTATGTCATTTTATATTATTGATCTAATATTTTATAATATTCACATGAAAATTAACATTAAATTGTGGGATCCAAATAATTCATAAAGAGTCTCACTTTAAAATAATCATATGACATTTCTCAAAAAACATGTGCAAAATGATGATCTTATGCAGGGGGACAGGGCCCTTTGTATGTTTACATTTCTATCACCTATCATTATCATGAAAGAGATTGTGGACAATGATGTCGAGCTGCGAAGGAATGAAGGTTTTTATTAGCTACAATCGACGTGTCGCGTGATGTCGCGTGATGAGAAAGATAATAATATAAAGAGATCCGAATTACAATAAACCGTTCAAAGTGAGGCCATGGGACAATCAATTCATGCCTGCTGATGCAGAATATGCAGGTTCCATCAATCTGCTGTTCTTAAAGCATGCATCCTCCTTAACACATTTAATTAAAGAGCGCGAGATCAACTATGATGACCCATCTCAAAAGTTGTCTTGGCATAAACTTAATTAGCAAACCTATCGAGGTCATTACCCAATTCATTAAGCACAATGGTTCCACTATCATTCATTTTCCTCTCCACTATCACTAACCTTTTTCCTTTTTTCTTTTTGTTTAATGAAGTTTGCCCATGAGATTTGAACTCATAAACTAAATCATCTCAAATTGAATTATCAATAACGTCTTAGCATTATCATTGGCAGTCGGTATTACGTACCCTTTCCAAAGAGAAAAACTTCGATAGAACAGCGTCACCAGCCAGCTGGTCATGCCGCTTTCATATGGGATGCACACAATTTCATTAAAAGTCTTATGTACATAGAATTACATGATATCCAAATACAGTGACTCGTTTTTCTTATAAAAGTGACTGACCATCCAGCTGGTCAGACTTTATGTCTGAAGATTTTTTCTCCTCCTTTACAACCCCTTCAACAACTAATTTACATAATCACAATAGTTTATACTTGAAATTGTGATCTTCTTGGTTTGGAGGGTCAATGAACTTGTTTTGTGTTAGTAGATCCCAACCCCAAAGCCATACGAAGTGAGGTTCATGTCATTTGGCCACATTAACATGAACATGAGCAGAAGATGTGCTTCTCGTTTAATAAAATATAATTATCTTCTTGGGCCAAATGCATCTCTCCTTTGCTTGAAAGATTGATTGGGAATTTGGGAGTAGATAAAGACGAAATCTTTGAGGACTCGAATGCAAAGTTTAGAAACCCAAGTCAGTTTTTGGTTGGATGGAAATGGAAAGATACAAAAGTTTACAATTTCATCGATATTATTAATTATGTCACTTATCTGAATGAACACCACATACAATGTACCTAATCGATTAAACTAAACAGAATTAAGCAAGTGGATGATTGTCTGCGAGAACAAGGTCACCTGCTCAAAGTCAGTCATTGGTTTCATAATTTTTACAGATCTGCTAAAAGCTGACGAAAGATTTGGTGTAAAACTCAGCTCAATGACATTTTAAGATTCATATAACCGACTCCAAATGTTTTACTGATGGTGTCCGAGGCAAGTTGCTTTACCGATGCCGTTGGTAAAACAATCACAGTGGTACGAGGGAATGGAGAGCAGCAGAATATATAGTTTTGCACATTGTGATAAGCTGCCTGGACACACAGATTGCATGACAAAAGTTTGGCAAGATAATTGTATGCGTGACTGAAAAATGCATCAAAGAGGACCGAAAAGGTCACCAGTTCTTGTTACTAGCAAAGCAAGAAAAGCAAGCAGCGAATCAGAGTGATTTCTGTCCAAATTATTGAGCACAAAACACGTTAACATGGACATCGACATGTAAATAGCAAATACATCAGATGCAAGTGCAACGAATTGCAAAGCCAACGACATTCTGCTCCTACAGCTTGGAAGCCGCACCCTGGTCTAAGAACCAAGTTAACTCGTCTTCAGCAGCAAGCAACTGAACAGGCAAAGTATCAGGATGCTGACTGTTTCCCAATGCTCTCTGCACGGCATCAGCTTTATTATCGCCTGCCACCACCATTGCATTATATGCAGCAGAGTTGATCACCGGGAAGGTAAATGTAATCCTCTCTGGAGGTGGTTTTGGTGAGTCCTCAATGTGAGTCACCCATTTTGTCTTCTCGTTGCAACGCGGATGACCAGGGAATAGAGAAGCAAGATGTCCATCCGGACCCATACCCAGAAGAATGAGATCAAACTTTGGAAATCCAGTAGCTTTTGAAGTGGCAATCACATTGCGCTGAACCAAATGTTTAAGACAGGTTTCGTAATCTTCTGCTGCTCCCTCAGCTGAAAGTGCATCATTAATGGCATAAACCTGGCCAGGGGGAATCGGTACCTGCCAAAATCCAAAATTTAGCAAGATTAAGTTGACGAATTAACGATTTTGTGCCATTGGAGGGCTTAGATTGCTTAGATCATAATCACACATCAAATATTTACTCTAGAAGCCGTTAAAAGAGTACATTTCTTTCTTCATCCCATGACCAACTAGTTATTAGTTTCAATTTCCTGACGTACAAATTAAAACCAAATCATGTTTTACCACAAAACATGCACAATATCATCTCCTTAAATCCAACCACTATTTGGTAACATCAACGCTTTTTTTTCCCTTCTTGATTGTTAATTGATACACACTGTGACAAAGAAGCCACCACTCACAAATATCTCTCAATCGTATATAAACTGAATTACAAACATCAATCTTCTGATCTTTCGTTCACATACATTCTTTCTTCTTTTGGTTGACAAATTTATTTCTTCTTCCAAAACCAGCTACTTATTAGCTTCAATTAACTGACGTACTCACTCATTAACTCACCTCATTTTTGCCACAAACTATGAACATTAGTATTTTTCTTGTTTGGAACAATATATCATTCTCTTAAACTTTTCTATCAGAAGACTAAGCATCGAAGTAGGATACATATAAAGAGAACATAGCACAAAACACAAAGCTATGTTTCTATAGCTTTTCTTCATTATCGAAACCATCATTTGCCATATCGAATCCTAAAAACAGAAGCAAGACCAGAAATTTCCAAACTTCAGATTGTCGAGTAATACACTCATACAATCATACAAAGAGCCATATCACTCACCAATCTCATTCATATATAAATCAAATTACCAGGAAGCTTCACAAGGAGCAAGAAAAACAGAAAAAGCATTAAAGATTAAAAATCGGTCACATAAAAATCACGGCTTTGGCACACAACATAGCGAAATTTAGTGCTTTCACTCAACATTCAGAGAAAGCACAAAAAAATTGTACCTTAGAGAGTAAAACATCAAGAGCAAGTTTATAGTTACTGTCGGGGTGGTCCTTTTTCACCACTCTCTCATCCACCCAGAACACATGCCATCTCCCCCACTCCACTGTATCCTTATACGGCGCTTCCGTTAATTTCCTGTAAATCCAAACATACAAAATACTCATAAAAATACAATACAATAAAAAAGCAGTAAAGAAAACAATCAAACTTGCTATTGAACAACCAAAAACGCTTCTAAACAGGCAAACAAATTAATAGCGCTTATGGGGCGCGGCAGAAATGCTTACAATATAAGCAGACCCAAAAGCACATACTTTTCGAGTAAGCGCTTGAATTAACAAAAAATTCTGCATATTTATGATAGAATCACGTCTAGCAGAAGTGCTTAGAACATAAGTAGGCCCAAAAGCACATACTTTTCGAGTAAGCACGTGAATTTATAACCATTTCTACATGAATCACTCCTAGCAGAGGTGCTTACAGCAAAAGCAGACCCAAAAGCACGTACTTTTTCCAGTAAGCACTTGAAATAACAAAAAAATTACGCATGTTTATGATAAAATCACTTCCAGCATAAGTGCTTACAACATAAGCAGACCCAACAGCACATACTTTTCGGGTAAACACTTGAATTATTAAACATTTCTACATGTTCATGATAAAAGCACTTCTAGCAGAAGTGATTGATTATACCTAAGCAGACCCAAACCAATTCGAAATTATTAAAAAAAACAAAATGCTTGAGGGGGTTTGTTTCTGACCTGAGAGCGTAAATGAGAGAGCCGCCGGACAAAGCGACGGTGAAAGCTCCCCTCTCCTTCACAAACTTGGCCGACAGGTCGGCGGTGTACTTCGCCAGACGCACCGCCACTTCCTCCGCCGTCTGAAACTTCTCCACCTTCTTCTGACACTGACCCGCCATCTCTGCTGACGCCGATGATGCCGATGATGCGGAAATTGGGTTCTTGAAATTCGAGCGAACGGGTTTAACCGAGAGGGATAGAGATCTTGGCGCCGATCGGAGTGAGATTATTGCCGGCGCGCGAGATGTACGCGATGAGGAGAGAGTCGTGCCGAGTGAGAGGGAAAGACGGGTCGGGGAGCGTACGGAGGCCATGCGCAGTGCGCACCCGGGCTTACTTTAGGTATTGGCTGCGGAAAAAAACCGAACGGGCCACAAAAGTCAAACGGTGAGTGAAGAAGTTCGGTTTCGGTGGACTGCAGTTGGAGGGAGTTGGTCAGTGACTGTTAACTGACTTGGGCGGTGAACCCAATGGACTTGTGTATATGAGTTAGGGCCCGTTCGATAACTATTTTTTTTCTTTTAAATTACGTCGATATTTTTATAACATTAACCAACTCGTGCTATGCAAGATATTTGTAATTCAGTTGATTATGTATCGATTTCTTCATTTAAAACTTGATAAAAAAATTAGTTTAATTAAGCTCTTATTCTCGCTTAAATTTTTTGATGCAAACACTAAATTTACGATTCACGTGAATATGAAATAGCATCTACTTTAAAAATTTAAAATTGCATTGGTAAAATGCTTTTCAACTTTCATACAATTTAGAAGCACTTATAAGAATGTTGATTATGACACAACTTCATCTTTTTTTTTTGTCGAAGACACAACTTCACCTAAAAAACGTTTTTCAGTTCGAAAAACATTTTCAATTTAACAGTGTCAAATACAAATGCTAAAACTGTGTCAACAAAACTTTCTTTAACAAATAAACACATTTTGATAAACTAGGTAAAAGCGGTAGCAAAAATACTTTATCCTGAATTGTGACGTAAACACATTTTTCAGCTCATGATCACTTTTCCCCAAATTGAAAGAAAAGTTTTTTGGCCGCTTGAAAGTTATGTTTGAGACAAATTTTGGATAGCATAAGAAAAAAAAAACACTTCTAATTACATTTGGTGGAAAAATTTAAAAGCATTTTTGAGTCGTAAAAGCATAAGCATTTTTAGTCCTAGCAATATCAAACAACTTTCGCAAACATGCTTTTACTACGTTAGAGCTGAGGCCCGCTTGTTTAAGATAAACTGGCATGCAATCGGGGACGGG
>JAOTRO020188939.1:0-18442 GCA_028566515.2 Pyracantha coccinea | reverse complement strand
CTACTTTAAGCTCTCACAGGAAAAACCAGCAACATATAGATAAGTAGACTGAATTGGCCTTTTGAATAAGTTTGAAAACAAAGAGAGAGAGAGAGACAGACACAGGAAAAACCAGCAACATATAGATAAAAAGACTGAATTGGCCTTTTGAATAAGTTTGAAAACAAAGTTGTGTTGGGATTTTGGTAAAGATTTGAACTTTAGTGGTAAGCTAGCTACTTTAAGCTCTCACAGGAAAAACCAGCAACATATAGATAAGTAGACTGAATTGGCCTTTTGAATAAGTTTGAAATGAGTTGGAAACTGAGTAGACAAATGTTAGAGAGAGAAACAGATAATGTGATTTGATAATTGGTAATATGATCAATCCTTGGGGACATATATATTATATCAAATTAGATTAGAATTTGTTGATTAAATTAGATTAAAATTTGATCATATAAAATAAAACAATTTATACATGTTGGAAATATGCATTAAAAAGTTTAAGTCTCACATTACATGGATTAGAATGATTTTTCTAGATGCTTAAATGCTTTTTACTGAAGAGTGTTTTGTGTTTCTACTGCCAATAACCAAATGTTGTAACGTATACCTTAATATATATTCTATGCTGGTAAGCAAAGAGGGTTTTCGTTAGAAATATTAGTTGCTGTTTTCGAGTTGCTTCATTTCTTTCAAAGTTTATTTCCTTAAGGGAATTAAGGTGTATGAAACAAGAAGTTATTATGGTTCTGATGCTTCTAAAATTTATGATTACAGGTTTCATTTGGCTGTTTGTTTTGCACGTTTCATTTTTGCAAAGTAAAGGACATATGCAACACCTTCCACGATTTTAGAACACTTGAAGGTGAGACCTAAGAAATAAAATAGCGGTTTGAAAAGTTGTGATGGCATGTTAATTCCCTTTTTGTGAACTGATTTTAAAGCATATTTACCTATTTATTTTTTCATATTTTGTTTACATTTGATTTATGATAGATTACGCACATACTTAACGTGTTTGCATAAATTTAATGCCTTAAGCTTACACCTTAACAAATACCTATGAAATCTGCAGTATTATCTAATTGAATTGGTTAGTTTTGATTTGCATTTTGTTAATTTATATATTTGTAATAGTCGACTGTGTTGAAATTTTAGTGTATCACTTTCTGTCAACACTCTGCTTCTTTTTCTTATTATATTTTCTGTGTTTAAATAGCATGTACATACTAAAAACCTGTTAATTACAAACTATCCATTACAAGTTTGTACTGCCTGTTTTCTTCTTTTACATCCAGTAGTTTTAAGACCCGCAGCAACGGGCACTATTGCTAGTAATTAACTACAACTCAGAGAACCCATTAGACAAAATTAGTTGGACAAATTGGTTTTGGTTTTGTTGCGTAGAGCAGACAACATATCTGAATATAATTTGTATGCTAAAATGCCAAAAGAAGAAGCAGTTGTAGTCGTCAGAAATGGCGATAGTGAAGTCTCCCTTCCACCAATCTCAGCTGGAATTGAATACAATGTTAAAGAACTTGCAGATGATGATCATACTGATGATCATCCAAAGGTTCCTGGATGGTTTTCTGATTTTTGTCCGATATGGCCAGGTGGGTTTCATTTGACATGAAGTTTTATTTTTTATTTTTTATTTTTTTTACAATTCATTTTTTGACTTTGTTTAATATGATTTAAAAGCTGCGTTGTGTTAATTGGTCAAATTTCATTATTTTACCATAGTGAAAATCTGGCATCGTATTGTTTTCAATTCGAGTAACTCCTGCTTCAAACAAGGAAGTTATGTATATCAGTATATAGTATAATCCTGGTAAACACGTGAAGCACAACACAAAATATGGACCCCATTGAAGGTAGGAAAAGTCTTATAATCCTGGTAATTAACAGTCCTCGCATATCATGTGAAAGAAAATTATTTCTCTTTGTCACATGGGTAATGAAGCTCAAGAGCGACGGTCCCCCTATCTGCTCTCGTCAAAAACCCTGCAAGTCGTGATCAAGCAAATTTATAAAGATCTGGGTGGAGCTGGGCGAAAGCTAAGCTGGCGCATTTGAAGACACTGGACCTCGCGCCACGAAAAAGACGACAACTCTGATCCTATCATCATTTTAATCGTGCAATTTATTTAAGAGGGTCCCAGTTTGGCAAAAAAACAAGTTTAAGATGGTCACCCATCTTTTGACTGTTGCACGTTTTCTTTAAAATGGTCCCCCATCTTCCTTTTACTACTTTTTATATCCCTTTGTTTTTTACTCTCTTAACCCCCATATCACTTTTTATTTTTTATTTTTTGTTTTAATTGTTTTATTATTCTTCTCCATATATAAAGGGAGTATTCCAAAATAATGAAGCATTCAAATACCATAAATTTTCTTTTAAAAAATTTCAAAAATATATATATAAAGAGAGCATTCCAAAATAGTGAAGCATTCAAAATAGCACAAATTGTCCTTTTAGAATTTTAAAAATGGTTTTTTTTTTTTTTATCATAAATGGTCATTGAAATTGACCCACACCATCAAGATGGCACCATCAAGATGGTCCATGAAATTGAAAATCGATCAATGTAGTCCCTGAAAATAGGTGTCGCAAATCACTATGGTTCTCACGTAACAATTCTGTCAAAAAATTTGTTATGTGCTGATGTGGCACATAAATGGATCCCACAAGTCGTTCAAATTGACTCACACCATTAAGATATTCCTTTAAATTGACCCACACCATCAAAATGGTCCTTAAAATTGAAAATTGATCAATGTAGTTCCTGAAAACAGATATCTTAAATCAATGTGGTCAGACTGTCATAATTATGTCAAAAATTTTGTTATGTGCTAATGTGGAACATAAATGGGCCCACAAGTCTAACTAAATAAAAAATAAATTAGAAATATGTCTAGTAATTTAATAATTAGTTAAAAATATTGTCAACCCAAAAACTCAGTCCCATAATCACCTCTGATCCCAACCCATACTTTTCTACCTTCATCTATGGTAGTCTTTGTCGTCTCTTCTCTAGAAAAAAAAATATTCTTAAGACACTCATTTTCACACCCTTCATCGAATTGGACTAGGATCGAGACTACCTTTGGTGACAACTTTTGTGACTCCACGGTCAATATTTGGGCGATCGACAACCTCACAATCTTAACTTTGGAGAACTTGTTAGGTGCTCCCCCAGTGATCTTGGTGACGTAGAGAATGGCGAGCTCTGCCTTGAGATAATCTCATTGTGCAAACAAGTTTTTTGACAAGTTTTTTAATTAATTATTAAACCCACATCAACACATGAAAGAATTTTTTTACAGAATTATAACGGGATGACACATTGATTTGCAACACCTATTTTCAGAGACTACATTGATTGATTTTCAAGTTCAAGGACCATCTTGATGGTGGGTCGATTTCAGAGACCATCTTGATTGTGTGAGTCAATTTCAGAAACCATTTGTGATATAAACCCTTTCAAAAATTACAATTGAATCAAAATGAGTTAAAGTAATTCACCACATATTAGGCCTTAATACTTTAGCCTCATTACTTAGTTCACTACGTCTATAAGAAGGGAGGGAAACACTTATTCTATAAAAAAAGATCTTTCACCCTCATTTTAAAGGATGGCAAACATGTGTATGATTTACGATCGCATTTACGTTGTTCCAAGATCAACCAATTTGGTGCATCGACACTGTATAACTATATAACCTCAACTAAATACAAATAGTCGGTCACCTACTTGCTCAATCCCTGTTTTCTTTTGTGTCGAAATTGAGGCCTTACTCATTGGAGATGGCGGTATCTTAAAGGAGATTTCTCGACACTCTTTTGTCCAGTAGATTGACATTTGCGAAATAGACACAATACTAGTTGTTGTGAGTAAAAAACAATGGAAGAAGATCAATTACAAAAAACTAATAAATATGTCTGAGAAGTAAAAATACGTGGGTGAATATCACTTTCCATTAAAAAAACTTAGGTGAAAAAGAATTTGCGCACAATTTTCAGGTGTACAAGAAATATTTTTCCTAGTTTGCTATTGGATATGAGGATTCTCGTCTTGACACACCCCGACTCGGAATGTCCACTAGGACTCCGAATCGAGCTGTGCTGGCCGACGCCTGGAAGGTGACGAAGCCATAAAGTATAGTGATGTGGAAAATGTGAATAAATTTAAACCTAAAAGTGCCTAAAGACTAGAGTGCGCTGTGAGCAGGAATGAACCCATTTCACACGCGACGTCAGAGCATAAGTAAAGTACAGTAACAGTAGTGTGGGTAAAGATCATACCCTCAGAGGTAGCCACCTATACTAAGATTCACTAAGAACCCTCGTCGATACGAACTTTCAGCAGCTAAAACCTGGAGGGGCGAAAAACAGAAAACATGAGTGGGCAAAAACAAAGCTTTTGAAATCATTTCTCTTTCCAAAAATAATAACTCCTCACCGTAAAATCCATATAATTTCCCAGAAAATAATAATACATACGTATATAGAAATCAGGCTTGATAGCAATGAAAACCAAAGTATGTGCCATGTCAAATATCTCAGTAAATAATATGTAAGCTAGGGGATGTGAATCAATATAAAATGATATGCCAGCCGGAGTCACCTAACGTGACCTGTACAGCTGAACCTATAGCTCATAAACCAATTCCTGCACACGAGTCGGAACCACCTAATGTGGTCTATACGACATGGCTGGGTGTAAATAAGTACGCTCAAGTGCTAGGATCACGTGAAGGCTGTGCGAATAATCGCGGGTCACCTACGAGTCAAAACCACCTATTGTGGTATGTACGATAGGGTTATGCACCAAACTTGGATCCAAGGTGAGCGTGTGGTGTGGGAGGTGAATATCACGTGAAGGATTATGCCCTAGCCACAGGCGGGAGCACTAAGACCGGGGTGCAGGATAATGAGCTCTACATACATCAACTCATAACCAACTACCATGCAACCATACCAATCAATATGTACTCACCTGAACTTACCTGGGCCTCCGCAGCATCATGCAATATTATGCAAAGCTATACTAAAGCATATGCTAAAAAATGTAATGGATTCATGACATGGCATTTAAAACGCAAGTTCATTTAAAACGGTTTTTGGGAAGCGCGCGCGCGCGCACACACACACACACACACACATATATATATATATATATATATATATATAAAACAAAAGCCCACTCGCCTGGAGTTCGCGCTACAACTTCCTAGCACGAATATCGAGGCATCACGAACAATCGGCGCCTAGAACAATTATCAAACTACATCTCAGAAGCCTTATCAATAGAACACGTAACTCACATAAAACACATCCTCAAGGACATTCTAGAATGATTTGAGACCCATTGACCAAAAGTCAACCGTCGGTCAAAGATTGACGGTAGGGTCCACAACGCTTCATTACGATCCGTAACTTCCAAAGATCCAAATTATGCTTCTAAAACATCATACTAAAGTTTCATTACGATCCAACGGTTGGATCTCCGACAATTGTAAATTCAAGTGGCTGTCAACGTTTTATTTTATGAACTTACAAATCCAATTTCGGAAGATCCGTAAGTTCCTATGATCCTCAAATATTATGTACTATAACGTATTAAAGTTTGGTATCGATCCAACGGTCGGATTGTCACTTCAAATAATAATCAAGTGATGCCCCGCAATGAAACTAGGTTCACAATAATCAAATCACATCAAACGGATATCAAATCTGAGATCAATATATCGATTTAGTGTAAAATAGCATCGGCGGCCCACTGGGCACGCGCTGCCGTCGGTGGCGATCAGCCACCCCGACTCGTCGGAAAATTCAATTATTTCTAAAAATTCTCAAACTTCACAGAAATGAAGATCTCAGTGAATAGAGCAACTTTCATAACTGTGACTAAGGCCAATTTGGCCTAGAAAAGCCTCAATTTGACACGAACCCGTTGGAACCCCAGAAAATGGTATGCTTCATTTTGGCTTCCATATGAGCTCTGATGGCTCCAACAAGGCTTAGGCCTTGATCCTAGGGTTGAGAGGAGTCTTTTGGTGGTGGTCATCAATGGTGAAACTCGTCGGAGCCACTGGAAAAAGATTAAAGACGCCTGAAAGGTCATGGGAAATCTAACACTGGAAAAAGGGGAAAGAAATTGGGAAATCTAACACTACAGAGATGTAGGGCTCATCAAGGGCTTTCCATGGACACCAAAATCACCTAAAATAGAGTTCGTATGAAGAACATATAATTGAGTCAAGTTGGCAGGTCGGGTGGAGAAACCGAGTTTGGCCAGTTCTCTCCTTCTCCCTTCCCTCATTTCCCTCATTTCCTTTCTTCCTCATTGGTCGGTTCCTCCCTCTTTTCTCTCCTTTATCCCCCATCTCTACCGACCATCTCTCTTTTCTTTTAATCTGGCCCTACACGTGGCTCCACGAGATTTTGCTCCAAAAATCTGGAGCATTCTAGATATTAATAAATTTACAATTTTGCCCTCTACTTTAAATGTTAATATCTCCTTCGTTATAACTCCAAATACGTTCCGTTTGCACCCACGCGTTCGTAGTGATGATTACTACGAGGATATGCCAAAAAAGAGTCTAACATGACATGACATGGCAATCAACAAAAGTCAACACTTTGACACGAAGGGCATTTTCGTAAATTCTCTTATTAAAATTATAAAAATCATAATTTTTAGGGACGGGTCGTTACATAAAATCTACTTATCAAAATTGATACAAAGCTTAATTTACTTTCAATTCGAAAAGACATGCAGATCCATGAGTTATAATACAGAAAAACCCGTAATTCATAAAAATTGAAAATAAAAATCAAAGTTCATGCCTAATTTTCTTTCCAAGTTCCTGATTTCGTATCCAAATAGACAACAACCAAATTAATTGATTGATTATAAATCTCAAACATCATCCAAATCAATCAGAATTTTCAGTTTTCCTACACTTTCCTAGTAAACAAACACGTAACTACCAAGAAATAAAAGAGAAAGACCCCGCCTTTGAAAGGCTAAGAAGGCTTCGAGAGAGAACTAGATCATATTGTTGAGAAGCACCAAATCAAACCACTATCATTCTCCCTAGCCCCAAATCCAGCCAACCTAGACTTTTCTCGGAGCAGGAGTAAGGCGATTTGAGACCTGTTGGGGGAGTTGGCGTGTTGGGTCAGCAATTCAAAGCAAAGCAAAGCAGACGAGCGAATCAGAGAGAGTTCGCAAAGCGATGCAGATGAGCAAAGTAGAGGAAAAAAACAGGTCTTAGCTAGTCCCATGGTTGTTGGGGACTCTCGCTAAGAACCTATAGTGAAGGCTTTAGTCCATGCGAATCTCACTTAACCTCATTAACGTGAGTCCCGCGTGATATCAATAACTAGACTGGACTAAGAGTTAGTCCAGTCTAGTCCAATGAAACTTAGTGAAGCCAAACAAACGGGCCCTTAGTGTTTTGGAAACAACTTTGCTATTTTGAACAGATCTTTGGTATTTTGGTACTCATATATTGGTACTTGTATTTTGGTAGAACACCTTGACCCAATAGTTGTAAAATTGTGGTATTTTGGAACTTTTTTGTGAATTGAACGTTGTATAACTTGTAATTGGGTATGCAAATTGAACTTTGTTGTGCATTTAGCCTCGTGATCTTTGGTACTTTGTTTGTGGTGTTTTGGTGCTTCAAACTCAGTTTCATTTCTTTAAGAAAAAATTTGGTGGGAAATTCAAAGACCAGAAAATGCAAATCCGAGTATAAATTTTGGCAGGAAAAGTAATTTTAAAATTTCAAATTTTTTTCAAATTTTTTTTTGTAAATTTTTTAATTTACACGAAGCACGAAAATGACATGTGACATCAAGTCACTGGCTGCGTGGGTGCCACGTTAGAAGATAACTGGGTTCTTAACAGCCAACTTAACAAATGTACTAAACTATCCCAAAATTGTGACTTAAGGTATCACTCTAGAATGAAAAAAAATCATGTACCAAATGTTGAAAATCAATAAACTTCAGAGTAATAAACTAAGATTAACCCTATTATTTATGTGGTTGTTGGATCGATATGTAGTATCTTCTGGTTATAGTTCTTAACTGATGTAAATAGGTAAGCTTCGCTTCACCTCCTAGTAACGTCGGCCCTATCCGAAGAAGTTTAGCGGAAAATAAAAGGCACTTTGATTTCACCCTATTTATCTATTGTTTTCTCTCTACTTCACCTCCTAGAAACGTTGGCCCTATCTGAAGAAGTTTAACGGAAAATAAAAGGCACTTTGATTTCACCCTATTTCTCTATTGTTTTCTCTCTTACTATTTTATGCCCAACACGTTAATAGAACGCTCTAACTATAATTTATTTTTGCTAATGTTTATTTTTTATTTGAGCTAGAGGTTTTAAATGTTCAACCATTAGACTTGACGATGCTCTCAAATTTTCTTATACGAATATAATACATAACGTTGAATTGATTTTTTTCATAACAGTTGAGGTCAAAATCACAAAATAACATTTATTATGAGATTATATCTACGAAAAAAAAAAACTGCCCACTACAATAGAAAAGAAAAAGATATAACCATTTTTCTTAGGGTAGTGCTATTTTTTTTAATACATCCGAAATTACTTACACTAAGGAACGGGTTAAGTCAAACAATGGGTTAGCCATTGTAATTTGGTTTAAATTCACATTTGGCAAAGATCGGACGTAAAACCTCTCACTTACAAGTGAAGAGGAATACTACTAAATCATAGTATTAAGTGACACCTGTTGAAATCCCACATCGGCTAGACAAAAAAACAAAGAAGAGTTTATATATCACAACCTCACTCCAACTAATACCGATGTCTTTTGTGATAAAATTCCACACATGACGGATTGTGTAGCAATTACCAAGTTGAAAATAGCATCAGTGGACCCTTGACCCATCTCTCTGATAATTCAACACCACCCACTTCCTTTTTTTAATTGACTTAAAATATCGCATCCAGCGACATATTTGTTTTTATATGATATCTAACAAACAATAATTCGTATAAGAGCATCTCCGGGACTAAACAATTTTTTAGGCAAAAATTGTACCGTGACACGTTTTTTTCTAGTCTTTTTTTTTTTTTTTTTTTTTCCAATTCCTCGGAATTGATCTAATAACCAAAAAAAAAAAAAAAAAAACACATCAACCCAAATATGATGCTAAAGCTCAAACGGTAAAAGAACCTTAAATTATCAAAATCCTAAATTGACCCAAAACTTCTTGGCGATGCAACTTATTAATTCCTAACGGTAGGAATATGGAGTCTGGAGTCTCGACTTTTCTTTGGAAGTGGACTTCTATTATATGAGAGGAAACTAATTAAGAGAAAAAATGAAGAAGCTAATAAAGAAGCTTTGAATTGCTTTCAGGATTGCTTGATTCATTTCAATGAAATAACTTAAGCATTTATATAATATTGGATCGCTAAAATTAACTAAACTAAAATAGTAAATAGTTTTAAACCATAAAGTATGAATGACTTAAAACCTCGAACTCGTTAAAACAATTAATTTTTTATAGTTTATAATAATTCGTTATAAACCTTTAGGTTTTTATGATTTTAAATAATTTAATAATATAATATAATTAATTATTCTGATAGATCCTCCTAGATCATGGCTCCCTCATTTAGGACGCTTGAGCTCTTAATCAAGCTAAATCATGAGATGAGGAAACTTTGTTTCTACCTTGTATCGACTATACCACTTCGACTTGCTAGGAATTTGCCCCTTCTTGCCAATGTAGAAATTTTCATACTTCCCATGCCTTGTTTCATGCGGTGGCGGAGCGAGGACTTCTTGTGAGGAAGGGCCTCACGCAAGTATAAAAGAAGACAAAATGAATAGTGGTTATAAGCTTCCTAATACAAAACATCATAATATATATATATATATATATCCAAATAATTAAGTAATCAAAATTACATATGCATAGATAATTTAATCTATTTATAGTAATCATTATTATCCTCGACGAATTTCATATTTTGAAACCATTGCATGATGTCATCTATACTACTGGAAGTATTATTAAACTCAATCGAGAGAATTACTAAAAAGTTTGCAAATCCTAAAACTCAAGTAAGAGGTATGATAGAATAGAAACAAATATTTTATTGAGAATAATAGATTTACACAAACCTTATTGTTCTTTATTCAATAAATTTGGGATTTGGAATTGCTAAATATATGAAATTCAAGAAGCCTAGGGAGGGGAATAGCTCTGCTAGTGCTTGAGTGAAAACGATTTTTTTTTTAATTAAAAGTGAATGATGAATGTTAATTTAATGTGATTGATTTGTGATAAATGACTATTTGAAATATTATACTTAACTTTTGGATGAGATTTGGATGAAAAGATAGATAAATGATTGGATTTGTGCTAAGTGTTGAGAAGGGTTGCAAACTACAATGCAATAGATATAGGTGTAATACTAATCTTGTTTTTTCAAGTCAGGGTAGGACTACCCTAGTCCTCATGTGCCTCCGCCAGTGGTTTCACGAACCTTGTGCTCCAAGATAATGCCCTTCTCGAAAGGATCTTCTTGCTCTATCCTTAAATCATCAACTAAAGGGAGACAAGTGTCTTTGTGATCATCATCCAATAGAGATGGTTCAAAAGCTTCAAATTCTCGGCATTGATGATCGAGTACATATGCATGTATGGTGGTAGATCGAGTTGGAAGACATTATCACCAATTCTTTTGATGATTTTGAACGGTCCATACGGATATGCTTGAGCTTCTTTAATGCTCCTTGTAACCGCTTTTACTAAGGTCTAACCATACTAGGTCACCTTCTTTGAAGTTGCATGGTACACGATGCTTGTCATGGCAAGTTTCTATCGTTGTTGAGACTGTTGCAGTTGTTCTTCCACTTTCAAAATGAATCTTTTTAACTTGTTCGAGAAATTTCTATGCCAGAACATGTTCTTCCTCTTGGTTTTCACTTAACGGCTTGTCACTAATAGTGAATGCCATATCAAAAAGACTTTGCAGTAAGTAACCTAAACAAACCTCAAATGAAGATTTGAGTGTAGAACCATGAATGACCCTATTGAAAGCAATCTGTAAGTAAGGGAGACTGTCATCCCAAGTTTTTGGATGTTTAGAATTATAACCCCATAACAAGGATACCATAGTTCAATTTACGACCTCCGTTTGTCCATCTGTTTGTGGATGAACGCAGTGTTACGCTTCAACCTGATATCCATCATTCCCATAATAACCTTAAAATGGCTTAAGAATCGACTCTCTGTACAAAATAATCGACGCAAGCAAGCAAAAACGTTTTCGCCCATGTTGAAAAAACAACATAGCTGCTCCTTCTCCAGTAATGGTCTTCTTGGATGGAATAAGAATTAATGAGTCAATTTCATATTATATATTTAACCCTATTCTTAGTATATTTTGTTTATTATTTTGGAAGAATTTTGATACTTTGAATTGTATTTCTAATATAGGACATCCAACTTCTTCTGGAGCAAAACATGAACAAATGGACGAATTTTGGAGTAATTCTAGTTGGAGGACATTTGTGAGTCAGTTGGCTTGATCGTATCAAAAAATCAGATTTTTCTACCAAACGATGATTTTCTGGCAATAAAATAAAGGAGCAACGTGCAGTGCTGGAATAATGACGTTTTGAGCTTGAATTGTGTTTTTAGAGCTCAAGATGACCTCAAATGGTTTTGTGGCCTTCTGGAGATATGTTCAAAACATCCTAATCTTCAAAAAAAAGCTATCATGGGCCGGATTTGGAGGATATTTGAGACTAAAACGTGGCTGAACAAGTACTTGGCAGATTCTCCTAACTTAATTAGGATTTTATTTTCTAAGATATTTTATTATTATTCTTAGTTTCCTAGTTGGAATAAAGGACCTGCTTTTTAGGGATTGTACGCTGCCTTTCAGATGGGTTTTAAAATGGTTTGGCCAGTCCTAGTTTGAGGTTACGCTTCCTTTTATGCAACTTTGGAGACAGAGAGAATTGCTAGGGTTTTTGAAGATTTTCCACTTTAAGGTGTTTTCAATCATTTTCTTAATAATATTTTCTATGATTTTAATCATGAATATGCGTAACTAATTCGTTTTGCTAGGGCGAAGCCTTGAGCCTTAGCATGAATATGTGATTTTTATCTAATTGCTTATGGTTGATTGCATGTTTGCTTTGAATTATTAATCGCCGTGATTAAAACTATCTAATTTTCTTAATGCCTGATCACCATTAGGATCTTTAGAAAAGTAATTTGATGCAATTTTGGTCGGAAGGTTCCCTGAAATTGGTGCTGGCTTCTTGTGATTAATAATTATAATTTCACTTAAGATGAACACCACGTCTTAAGGGTTGCATGGTTTTTCAAAGGATTTTCATAAAGAATAATGAGTCTTTCATGTTCAGATTTGATCCGAACATCCGGACGGATTGCATGTTAGATATACGTTTGATGTTGGAGGTTCCAAGTAGAATATAAATTAGGAAAACCTAGCCTTCAAAGTGGCATGTGTAGATCATAAGTAATTGGTAAAAATACATAGGATTGCAAGGTGATGGTGGAACCCTAGTGCTTTTATAAATTGGTATTTTAAAAAATGTTCTCTTTTCCTTCATCTTTAATATTGCAGATTAGTTTACTTTTATTAATTAAATTCGTTTTTAATTTAAGTAGGTTAAAAAATCAATCATCTCAATTTTTACTTTACAATAATTAATTGGATTTGATTTGCTTCGAATTATTTAATAATCCTTGTAGAGAATGACCTTGCGAGAACCATTTATACTACAATATCCTTGTCATTCTTGCAAGTATTATAGGAGTTTTTAAACCCGTTTGCATGTGTGGTAAATTCCTTATTAGTATGAGCTTTCTCATTTTAGGTTAAAGTATAGGTGTGGAAATTCAAAAGTCAACTTCAGCTAACATTTTTGAATTAGGCGTTAATTGCTACAAATTGTATCATACTCTTGATGATGAGGAAGAAGGCATGATATCTATAGGTACTTAAGTCTTATGAGCCTAAAAGACAACTTCAACGAACACTTTCAGACCTGTCATGTTGGAATAAATTTGTGCACTGCCGCGTGTGGAGGAGATACACAAACTCGTTTAATTTGCAAGATGGTAAACACCTGTTAGCACACATGGACCGGGAGGGGAGTGCCAGCTAAAGGCTATTTGATGGTCAAGTTAGTAAGAAAATATATGAGACTCAAGCAGTAGACAAGAGAATAAGTGTGCAATAGTTATGTTCCCATAGATAAACTTTAGAAGGGTGTATTTATACCAGTTGAGATAAAGTCCTTTTAGGATATAGAATTTGTATTAAACCAGGAGTAGATATTGCATTCTTTTAGGAGGATGATTACTTGTGGCGCACTCCAATCATTAGATTGTAAGGACTCCAAGACTATAGGAAACCGAACTGATTCCTTACTGGACCATGTTTCTGTATCTTGCTAAACATGCATGGTCTATCTAAGTGAAGTCGTCGGACTTCGCCCACTGCTCCGGGATAGGATAATAGTGGCATCACTGCTTCGTCTATACAACTTTGTTATGGAAGCTGTTAAGACCATGACCGGACTTCTGAGGTATTTGTATTTCAATTCATCTTACTTCAGCCTTGAGGATGGATAGTTATCCAAAGATCATGCCTTTCAAAGTAAATCGGTATACATACTGTTTCAAATCATTCTGACTTGTGGCAACTTGACTTCCATTCTAGATTCGGACGTGTGACCTAGAAAGTTAGGGATGAGAAGACAACAACGATGAGGAATGTCATGCTACTTTTGTACAATAAACAAGAGACAGCTCTCTGCAATGTCGAGTGGGGCGACGAAGGTGTAGGGACGTTACATGAAGTGGCCATTGTTGTGGTAGAGTGATTTGTTTGGGGAATATGAGTTTAGTCTCAACAAAAGCACCAATTCTTTGAACCAAATTTGTGCACCACCATGTGGACGAGATGCACAAATTCGTACCTACAAGATAGTAAATAACCTTACGTAGCCAAAGACATCGGGGAGGGGGTTGTAGGCCAAAGGCTCTCCAACAGTCAAGTTAGTAAGAAAAAATATGAGACTCAAACAATAGGCAAAAGAATACGTGTGCGATAATTGCGTTACCAGAGATGAACCTACAAGGGTGTATTTACATTAATCGAGATAGAGTCATTTTAAGATATGGGATCCGTATTAAATTGGGAGAATCCTAAATGATATCTAGGAGTAGATATTGCATTCTCTTAGGAGTATGATTACTTAAGGAACACGACAATCCTTAGATTGTAAGGACTCTAAGATTATAGGATACCTAATTGATTCCTTATTGGACCAGGTTTCCATATATTATAGAACAAGCATGGTTAATCTAAGTGAAGTCATCAGATGGTGGCATCGCTGCTCCATGTGTGCAGCTCTTCTGTGGAAGATGTTGAGTCCATAACTAGACTTCTGAGGTATTTGTATTCGATCTGTCTTACCTTGGTTCTGAAAAATCATGGTCCCACATGTCAAATTGTTAATTGTCACTACTGTATACTTATTGATTTATTGCTCAATTATTGGTCAATCAATTGCAATCGCCAATTTAATGATCTTCTAATTTCAACCTTCAAAACGATATGCACTTAATATCTTTCATTGACATCAAAAAAGAAAATACCACTAAATAATACATAGGCGTTGTTAACGCCTAAAATTTGCAAGTTAACAAACTAAAATACTAAACCATTGGAGGGCTTGGGATATGGACTAAAATGCAATGGACTTAAAAATTTAAGTGGTGCACCCTCAAAACTGAGCTACATCTACTGTGTTGCTTGGATTATATTGCTTTCAAGACTAAAAATAATGCTTGGCTAATACATGAACTTTCTCTCATTTTAGTCATCCGACCCTAATACAGTAAGTTCCTACCCCTTTATATATGCCCATAACAAACCCATCAGCCTTGAGTCTTTTTAGCATTTAATGCGTCACCATTGTAGACTAGCATGCTGACACCTTCCACTTATTAATCAAACATTCGATGGTGAAGTTACATATGTTCAATTGAATAGCGCGTTCTGTCAAAGTGATGTGGACCGAGCGTTCCGCTTGGCCTTGGTTATCCAACCCTGCCTCTTTGAGCATCACTTCAACCACCATTATATCCCATCCTAGATCTCTGCCACTAACCGAGGGCTGCCACATGTCCTGATTTATATCTAGGTAGACATGTTCCTGGAAACTTGTGGAAAGCTATCAACTAGCCCACGTGCCTCTGGCAGTCGGAAAGCTCTTTACTTATCCTTGTCGGACTTAGCTCGTAGGTGATCGGCTATAGCGCTCAGGGTTATCCTCTTCTAAGCCCCTTGGGCCTTGGGTTTCTCAATCTCTCTTGGGATTTTTGTGGATTCTTTCAAGGCCTGCACCATTATGTGGGCCTAAAAGTGCCCAACATTAACAAATCCCTAACTCCTTGGTCAAGGATTTTTCTTGGGCATGGAATTGCATGATCGGTCTGTTTTCAAGTGGTGCTCGATCGGATAAAATGTCTCGGATGTTCTTGACTTATTACTGTCAGTTGTATGGCTTTGTCTCGTCTATCCCCCTTCCAGAGTAGTGGTCGGGAGACGTTCAGGGTGCCCGAAGGCAATGTTAGTGGAAGATTGACTGAGCAATCAAGGCACCTTCACATTAAATGCATTTCAGGCAAGCACGGCTTCTTGCACTGCAACGTCTTTTCATGTCCTTTCTATTTTGAAAACTAAATCGACCTAGATGCCACGTGTCACGATCTTGCCATTTTGGCACCTTTTTTCCAATGGCTATGATTAGTTTCTTGGGGCTATATATGAACCAATTTTTTAAAATTCATCTTTATTCTTCCCTTTCTTTGAAGCGAAGCTTTCCCAAATTCTGTCTACCTCATTCTCTAGCAATCCTGAACTTTCTTCCTTTTAGTCATCCAACCCTAATACAAAAAGGTTTCCACCCCTTTATATAGGCCCTCAACGAACCCTTCAGCCTTGAGTCTTCCCAACTTGGCATTTAATACGTCACCTTTGTAGACTAGCACCCTGACACCTTTCACCTATCAATCAAATATTCGGTTCTACTTACTTTCGGTTGTGAAGTGACATGTGTTTAGTGGAAATGGTGTGTTCTATAAGAGTAATGTAGGTCGAGCAAGATTACAGGTCGGGCATCCTGCTTGGCTTTGGTTATCCAACCATGTCTTTCCGAGCACTGTTTCGGTTATTTTTAATCCCACCCTAAGTATCTACCACTGACCGGTTGCTCCCACATGGCTTAATTGACATTTCCTGGAAACATGTGTCATAAAACTGTTAGCCAACCCATGTGCCATTGGCGATCAAAAAGCTCTTTACATATCCTGGTTGGGGTTAGCTCGTAGGTGGTTGGCTGCAGCGCTCGTGGGTATCCTCTACTAACCCCTTTGGATCTTAAGATTCTCAATCTCCCTTGGGCTTTTCGTGCCTTATTTCCAGGCTTGCACCATTATGTGGGCCTAAAAGTGCCTAACATTAACAGATGTAACTCTTTAAAGTTTTTCTTTGATTATACAAGAAAAATGTTAGCAACCTTTGCACTAACCTTTGCATTTGGACGTTTTTTCTTCTTCAAATGTCATGTGTCATCTATATACATAAAGTGAGAAGGATAAAAGGGTAAAACATTCAAAATACCAAAATTGTCTTTCAAGAATTTCAAAAATTACAATTAACCAAAATGGTTTAAAGTAATTCACCACATTTTAATTTGGAATGAATTTTAAATTTAGAACTTAAATAAAATAAAAAAAAAAAAAAACTCCTACGTTAGTGAGTGGTTCCTGTTATAAATATTAAATAGGCCAAAAAGAGAGAGGGAAAACCTTTGCTGGAGGTTGAAGTGGAACAAGATCATAGTTTCTCACTTCCTTAATATCTATACCTTTTTCGGGTATGAGAAATGGATACAAAAGAAAAAAGTAGACAGACACTTGTATGATTTCTTTCCGCTGTTGTTTACACTTTTTGTTGTTTCACAAGAAATGACTGAAAAGTTGGTTTTTCAATCTGTATTCGGAGTCATAGCATGGCTCCTTTATATCGGCAAATATCACCGCCTTACATCCATCTTTTATAGACAAAAGACATTGTAGTAAAATAATAAATACTATTCACCTTATGCAAGTCAACTATTTTGCCCACATAGGCATCCAAACTTACAACACTCCCACGCATCATTGATTAGTTGTCTTGTTAAAACCTTGGTAGGAAAAACCCAATGGGAAAAATATTAAGCAGTTTTGTCGAAAGAAAGAGAGTACAACTTTGTGTTGGGTGCACTTTTTGTTGCCTTGTTAAAACCTTGCTAGGAAAAACCCAATGGGAAAAATCCTAGTTGAAGGAAAAATAGTACAACACACATGTGTTCTGGATGCTCCTCCTGTTGGGTATCTCCCCCTGATTCCCACTTCAGTTTGATTGGTTAATAAGTCGGCATAATCCAATGCCATGTTCTAGTTTCTGGAATTTACACTTTGGCAGAGATTTGGTGAACAAGTTCGCAAGATTATCGTTGGATCGAATTTGTTTGACTTCAATAACTTTAGCCTTTTGAAGCTTGTGTGAATTGAAAAACTTTGGAGATATATGACTTGTCTTGTCACCTTTGATGAATCCTTCGTTAATTTGAGCAACACATGCTGCATTGTCTTCATGAACGACAGTTGGAGAGCCTATTTTTGATGATAAACCAAATGAATCCTGGATATAAATCATTGATCTTAACAAAAAACATTCACGACTGGTTTTATGGAAAGCAAGTATTTCCAAGTGATTAAAGGACGGAGCAACTAGTGTTTGCTTCGTTGAACGCCATGAGATCGTTGTATCTCCATAAGTGAACACATATCCGGTCTGTGAGCGGGCTTTATGTTGATCATAGAGAAAACCAATATATGCATATCCAACAAGATTCTAGTCATTTATGGATTTCTCATAGTAAAGTGGGTATATGTCTGTTGTCCCACAAAGATATCGTAAAAGATCTTTGACTCCATTCTAATGTCGAATTGTTGGAGCAGAGCTATATCTTGCTAACAAGTTGACTGAAAAAGCTCTATCCAGTCTATTACATTGTCCTAAATACAATGAAGCATGTACTGCACTTAGATATGGTACTTCTAGACCAATGACTATTTCATCATCTTCTTTTAGGCAAAATTGGTCTTTCTTAATGTCAAGAGACCGAACAACCATTGGCGTGCTGAGTGAATAAGCTTTATCCATGCCAAATTGTTTTAAGACTTTTTTCAATGTAAAGTTGATTGATCAACCAAAATCCCACTTAACACAATGTTGGATCTATATGCTGAGACAATATTTCGTTTTTCCAAGTTCTTTCATTTCGAATTCGT
>JAOTRO020188919.1:0-10707 GCA_028566515.2 Pyracantha coccinea | reverse complement strand
TAAAACAGTTTATGGCAAGCATATATATATATATATATATATATATATATATATAAAACAAAAGCCCATTCACATGGACTCCGCGCTAGAACTCCCTAGCACAAATATCAAGGTGTCACGAACAATTGGCGCCTGTGACTAAGGCCAATTTGGCCTGGAAAAGCCTTAATTTGACACGAACCCACCGGAAAGCATATATATATATATAAAACAAAAGCCCATTCACATGGACTCCGCGCTAGAACTCCCTAGCACAAATATCAAGATGTCACCAACAATTGGCGCTTGTGACTAAGGCCAATTTGGCCTGAAAAAGCCTTAATTTGACACGAACCCACCGGAACCCTAGAAAAAAGGTATGCTTCATTTCGGCTTCCATATGAGCTCTAATGCCTCCACTAAGGCTTGGTCCTTGCTCTTGGGGTTGAAATGAGTCTTTTGGCAGTGGTCCTCGACGGTGAAACTCGCCGGAGCCACCGGAAAAAGATTAAAGCCGCCGGAAAGGTCATAGGCTTTGTGGCTCCGAACTGGAAAAATGGGAAAGAAATTGGGAAATCTAACACTACAGAGATGTAGGGCTTGTCAAGAGCCTTCCATGGACACCAAAATCACCTAAAACTGAGTTCGTATGAAGGAGATATAAGCAAGTCAAGTTGGCGGGTTGGGTGGAGAAACCGGGTTTGGCCAGTTCCCTCATTCTCCCTTTCTTCTTTTCCCTCATTTCCTTTCTTGCTCATTGGTTGGTTCCTCCCCCCTTTCTCTCCTTTATCCTCCATCTCCACTGCCATCTATCTTTTCTTTTAATCTGGCCCTACACGTGGCTCCACCAGATTTTGCTCCAAAAATCTGGAGCATTCTAGATATTAATAAATTTACAATTTTGCCCTCTACTTTAAACATTAATATCTCCTTCGTTATAACTCCAAATTACGTTCCGTTTGTGCCTACACATTCGTAGCGATGAGTACTATGATGATATGCCAAAAAAAAGTCTTACGTGACAATACATGGCAGTCAACAAAAGTCAACACTTTGCCACTAAGGGCATTTTCGTAAATTCACTTATTAAAATTATAAAAATCATAATTTTTAGGGACGGGTCGTTACACTTAGATACTCAAAATACTATCATTAAAATTACAGAAAGGGATCCTCTTCGGATCCCTTCCTCTTAATTCACCAAGTCCGGGGATTCGAGCCGTTGAAATTTGATCAAACGACTAAAGTTATTATAACTTTTAAAGTGGGCTTTTGTTTGTAGCCGCTGGATCAAATTTCAACGGTCTGGATCCCCAAACTTGGTGGATTAGGTGGAAAGATCCGTTTCCTAAAATCAACAGTTTAATGATTTAGTAGTAAGAAAGATAGTTTATTTTTATTTTTTAATTATTATTATTTTTTAATTTGCACGGTTTAAAATTCTACTTAACTATTTCTTATGCAGAGATTTTGTATGCAAGTATAATTTGCTATACCATTTGATGCAGTTGAACTTGTACAATTCAGATTAATTGTACAGTTGGTGGTTTTTCGTATTTGTATAGTAGGCAGTCAAATTGTTTGGAGTAGAACCAAAAATAGTAGGCAATCAAATGGTTTTTTGTATTAACATTCCTGCATCATTGGGCACTGCTTATGTTTGAGTGGATGGAATGAATTACTTGTTTTAACATTTCACAGAACTGCAATTCTGCATCTACAATTCAATGTTTATGAAGCTATTCTTTCATTTTCTTTGCAAATAGTTTGAAACTGATCCAAAATCGTTTGAAACCGAACCAATCCGAACCAAACTAAATAATTTAGTTTCATTTCGATTTTAGCTTCCAAATCATGCCGCAAAAACTTTCGATTTCGATTTCACTTAAAACCACACCGAACAGAACACATATACTACTTTACACAACACCAAATAAACGACATTTTACGAAAATCAATCAAAAGTAGATAAAACGTTGTCATTGTGGTCTGGGAAATGTCGTCTAAGATGTGCTGTTGTCTCTAACCTCTTCACCTTGCTCAGCCCGCGAAGGAGACACCATTTGGTTTTCCACCAAGCCGTTGTCAAAGTTCAGGTATAATCTCTCTCTCTCTCTCTCTCTCTCTCTCTCAATCATATTTCTGAAGCTAAATTCAGTGCATTTTTCTGATGGGTTTTTCTTCTTCAATATTTCAGACTAGCAAAAGAAGCAAAGGTCCTTAGTTTTTGTCTCTCCCTCAGTCAAGTTCGAGGCCACCATCTAAGTAGTGATTTGGGTTTCTTCCTCTCCCACTTTCCAAGTACCCATTTGGGTATCATCTTCCCTCTTGCCTGATAGGGTATGCTTCTTCCTTTTTATTTTGCTGCTTTTGAGAAATTCAAATTATTGTTTCTAGATTTGTATGACTTAGATCCGACCAGAGTGTGGGTTGAGTTTAAGATACATGTTCTTATTTTGTCTGTTTGCTGTCTCTTTGGTTGAGGAGGAGGTTTATATAATTCCCTTATTTCGCGGTACTTTGATGTACATTTGTTTTAGATTCTAGAGTTTGTACTTGAAACTCCAGTTGGAACACAAACCTTCTGAAACAGAGCAAACATTCAGAATGAGCTGTGCTTACTATATTGAAAAGAGGAAAATACAAGGAAATGATTGGTTCAGTTTCAAGTGTCAATGTACAAGTTTGAAAATTTTGGCTGTAAAGATTCGATATCCAAGGAAAAATGGCACATTCTTGGAGGGAATTTGAAATCTCACTTAGAAAACAACCCTTTACGACAAAATCAGGGTGACAAACAGGATGAATCTCATTCACGACATTTTTACCAAATTACAACTGTAAATACCACGTTGAACTGTGTTGATGTATCTGAGTGTCAGACCCTCTTCACTGAACTTTATGAATTAGGATTATGGCAAGAGTAAGTTTCAATTTGGAATAAAAAGAATTTAAAAGAAAAATTGAAAAAGGGAATCAAAGTCCCTTTCTCGTCTTCTTTTGAAGGCGTCTGATGGAGAAAGACCAGTGCAAAACTTTCTTTATTGGTGAGAATATCAAAACCTTGGGATTCCATTACATTTTATTTGAGAAAGCAAGCAAGGAACGAGGAGAAAACAAATTGTGCAGGATAATTTGAAATTATTGGTCCAATGCACTTATTCATTGATGTACTTGAGGATAGTATGAATTTAATTAGGACCAACGATACTGAGAGCTCATGAATTACCTGTCCTTACTATCTTGAAAAGGGAAATTGGCGGAGTCTTAGAAGGAACTAGTTTAAAATCTCATCATTTAATTTCATTTCGATTGTCAATTGATTTTATTTTATTTCTTAATTTAAACTATGTATTGTATGAATTTATATAATTTCAAGTTGTTGTGCTTGTACCAGTTGTTCTTAATCCATAATTCCATACATATATGCAACAGATCAACCAGTGCTCATTTTTGCAGCTCGGAAGATTAAGAAATGGGTTCACCGAAACCAAAAGAGGGGTCTACTTCAAAGGAGACTGAGGACGGGGTCTACTTCAAAGGAGACTGAGGACGCTGTTACTACCTCTAGTGGGGTAAAGAGGAAACGTGGGATAACGAATATGCGTCGCATAGCAAGTGCTGGTAAGAAATTAATTGTACAGTATAACTCAAAGGGCAAACCATATGGGAAAGTAGCATCAGAGTTGGCTTCTTACATTGGGGTGGTGACACGTCGTATGGTCCCCATTAGTGTTGAAGGCTGGCCTAAGGTGGAGAAGGATCTGAAAAATAAAATTTGGGAAGCTATAGATGTATGTAGTCGACTTAAGTTGATGTTCTTCTATCTTTCACAAATGCAATCTCGTTGATAACTAATGCATTTCAAAAATCTCTTTGATAACAAATCTGTTTGCTGTGTTTCTTTGTAGATGGCATTCGTCTTAGCCCCTAAAAGCAGAAAAACGGTGTTGTCCGCTGCTTCCAATAGGTGGAGGCAATTCAAGTGTGACTTAACCACAAAATATATTATGCCATTTAAAGATGATGCTGAAGCCCTGAAAAACCCTCCAAAAGAATATGATTTTATTAAGCAAGAACATTGGGAACAATTTGTAAATGGCCGCTTAACCAAAGAGTTTCAGGTACAATGAGGGACTTATTTCATAGGTTTTCTATTTTATTTTATTTTATTTTATTTTTGGGTGCAGTGCATGATAGTAATTGCTAGTGAAGGAAGTGGTCTGCACTAATTCTTATAGTTATACCTTTCTTCATTCTTTTTTCAGTTTCTGCACACCCCTCTTAGTTCTGGCCCTTGATTCTCCTTTGCTTTGTATAATCCAATGGCTTGTAAAAGGAGGGGTGTGCCAGAGGTGAAAAAGGGTGTGCAGAAATCATTTCCCTAGTAACTTTGTGTACTTAAATGATATTACTTGCTGGTCATGTATAACCCACAGAAATAAACTCGATTTTGGTCATATACATAATCCTGAACTGAAATACAGCCAGCCCTTCATATTTGTATCTGCAGTATGTAATATGTATTTTGTGGTTTATCGTAATTGTGGAGAGTAAGACTTTGAGATGGCTCCTTTTAACGGATTAGATTGCAATTTGCAAGTGTTGAATCGCTCAAAAGCATTATATGGTTTAGCAATCCCTTAAAACAATTATTATATACAATTAAATTATCATTTGAAGGTCACCTTTAATGAAGTTGTCTTTGTAAACTGTTTTCCGATTTAACATTCAGTTGATTGCTTGAATACATGCACTTCTAACTTGCTCTTTTCTAGCAAGACATTTTGTCAAGGTTAATGGGTGCGTTCTTTTAATAAAGATTTTTGGAAAAAAAAAATAGAAGTATTGGGTAGGTTTGCATGTCTGGTGTACGGTTAATTGCTTGATGATATTCCCATTTATGTTATACACTTTGGTAGATGAAATCTAATTCCCAGAATTCTTAGTTTTAAAATCAAAATCTTCGTGGTATCTCTATCATCTGGTTGTGTCTACTGAGCTATAACCATATATGCATATTGTAGAAACTCCATAAGGAACAGAAAGAGAGAAGGGCAAAGTTGAAATATATTCATAGAATGTCACGAAAAGGATATGCGAATTTGGAGGCAGAATTAGTAAGTTCATAGAATACCAGCATTTTCGCCGTTAATAGTTCCATTTACCTGGGCTAGGAATTAGGACTAACCATACATTTGATTTGGTCAGAAAAAGACTATGCCTGAAGGTGAACTTGATGGGCATCTACTCTGGAAGAAAGCACGCGAGGATAGAAAGGGTTATATCTCCGATGTGACCATAGGAGAGCAGGCTACGAAGATTGTGAGTATGCTACATCCTGTAATATCACATGGTTATGATATGATTATAACTAAGAATGATTCATCATGCCTTTTGCATTTGTTTGTTGCTGAACCTTTTGATGAAACAGAACAGAGAGCATTCTGAGCGGTCTGAACCTGCAGAACATTCTGAAGATTCTGAAGAATCCAGACATTCCAACTATTCTGAAAGTTCTGAGCATTCTGAACATGCAGAACGTTCTGAACTCCCTGAGCATTCTGAACATCCAGAACATTCTGAAGATGCAGAACCTTTTGAACAAGCAGAACAGTCTGAACATCAAGAACATCCGGAACATTCTGAAAAACAAGAACATTCGTACAATTTTGACACCAATCTCTCGTCTAAGAATAATGGTGTCCTGACAATGGCATTGGAAACTCCTGAACAGTCTGGTAGGGTTAGAGAGGTGGGAGGCTTTGTCAGGCCAAGAGACCTACTGGCTCAGTTGGAGAAGGAAGATCTGCTGGATGAGGTCAAGAAGATGATTGAGCAGCAGGGGGCTTACTTTAAAGCCAAGATTGCTGAGTTAGAGGCAAAGATCGATAGTGGGGCCTCTGCTATCACACTTCCAACTCTAGCTCCCAATCCTTATGGGAAGGCTGACTGTTCTGGGAAGGAAAACAATGTCTTAGAAGATAATGAAATTGATTTTGAGGAATTGGCAGTTGTGGGTAAAAGAGATGCCATAAAGGTAAGAATGAAAACAATATTTTTGATATTTGACTTGTATCTTGTTTTATCATGTGGAATGCACTTATTGGGGGTGTTAGAAGGGTTCTTAGCCATTCACTTACAGTGTGCTTTCCCTTATATTCTGTTAATTGGAATTTGGAAACCATGCTCATTGGTGTGAGCAATGCTACAGTAACTAAAGTGTGATGCGGCCAACCACAGTCAGTGGTGTTCATTTAGGAGATGGCAGTTCGAAAGTTCCTATTGATGTAGTTTTTGATAAAGCAGAGCTGCTTCCCGTTGCAGTTTCGGAGGAATAAGTAACAATTGGCCAAGTTGTAGGCTCGCATGTCATTTCGTCTAAGGGTCTTGTTAGGTTAATATAGGAGGCGATAAATAACTCAAGTACATATGCCACTGTTCAACAATGGATTTCATTTTATTCTGTGCTTACCTTCAAAAGTTGTTTGTTTATCATTTTATTATTGCCTCATGCTGTCTTCTGATATCATCTATATCTTCATCTTTGCTGCCAAACACCGTAGAAATGTGGAAACACTGCAGAAAAACCTCGAGAGTTACGCAAACAAGACGTGAGCCTGTCCAAGTCCCTCAAGCTGCTATATCGTTATGCAGAGCGCGCCATGCTGGATGGCGAAACTATCAGTGTTGATATAGAGAAAGCAGTATTTGGTGTTCCCAAAACTGTATCCATTTCCCAAGAAGACATAATGCAGTTTATGGAAATGAAGGAAATCTCGGCCACATGCATGATTGTTTACATGAGGTAAATACAAAAATAATTATTAAATTGGTAAAATACAAAATGCTTATGATAATTTACCAATTAATCCAATTTTGAAGTTGTATTTCATATTTCTTTTTATATCGTTACGATCATTAGCTGGTTATTTATTCGTATTTACAATACTATTTAGAAATTAAGTTTCTTTTTTCTTATTGACTTCCAGTTTTTGTACAGTATTTGTTCCACATGAGAAATGGAAGATTTACCTATTGTGGTGCTGTCTTAATATATTGTGTGTGCGTGTGTGCATATATCGGCATGGGTTTCATTTTCTTGCTTGGCATCTACTTAGATTAGAACGAGTAGACGGTCCTCTTGTTTTTTCAACATATATGTCAGATTATAACCCTGTAAACGAAACATGAAATATGATATATGCAGACCCACTAAAATTAACCCTTACGACTTTATGTTTTAGGCACTTAAATAATAAGTTAAAGGAATCAAACATGGTCAATATGGTTGGTTTGACTGACCCTTCAAGCATTTCGGTTGGGGTAGGTGATTCCGACCACAAATCAAGAATGCTAGCAGCCCGGTTACAAAATGTGCCTTCTGATCAAGTTCTTTTGGTACCTTACAATTCCGGGTAAGTCGAGCCTTCTACATTCGATGCTTGTCAACCTTCTGTGTTTGATGAACCAAGAAATCATTTGATTTTAGCTAAAATAATTCTGATCCAATATGTAGCTATCATTGGATGCTGACTATCATTAGTGAAAGCAAAGACGTATGCTACTTCATGGACCCTCTTCAGTGCTATTTCATGGACTCTCTTCGACGGAGCATGCACGAGGAAGAATGGAAATATGTTGTAAACAAGTAATCAAGCTGTCCTACTTCGCTTATATAAATGAAATTGTTGTATTAATCTTTCTAGATTGTAAGTTTTTTTTTTGGGTGCTGAAGTGGTATTAGACAGTTCAACGCTCAAACGGGTAGGGGAGTCCAAAAGCCACCCATATGGAAAGTACTAACGGTATGTTAGTATTATTCATTTACCTGATAACAAATCAGAAGTGTTGAAGGAATCAATAGAAACTAATATACTTTTGAATTGTGTGTAGGGTCCTAAACAACCATCAAATATGGAGTGCGGGTATTATATCATGAGATACATGAAAGAAATCATAGAAGATGAAAACCTTTCATTCGCAGCAAAGGTACAAATAACTGTTCTAAGGTTTTCTGTACGGGTGTGAATTGCATGCGTAAGTTGTAACATGGTTGAGGTGCTTTTTTCCTTTTCAACTGCTACTCATTATGCTTTGGGGGTTGCCTTGTAATGGCATCTATAATCTATTGCAAATGAGTGAATCTCCGTTATCTACTGCAAGTGGAGTTCTAAAGTGGTTTGTCTTTTTCTTTATGGTCTACTCAGCGTGTTATCTACTCAGCGTGTTAGGCCCGTTAAATGAGGGTTGTTTGAATTTGTTTTCCAATTATTGCAGCTCTCAGTTATTATTGTCTAATCTTTTATGTTTATGCATGCTCTATAGTTGTGCCTTCTGTTGGATTTTTATCCTTTGACGAGATGAACATGTAACTTCTCATTGTGCACAAATAATGCTTTGCTAAGCAAATTGTTGAGAGTACTATTGTTGTAGGGTGACCTTCTAAGTTCAGTTTTGCATTAGATTTCTTTAGGGGGATATAGGAACATTGTCAAGCAACTGCTAAGGGTATTTACAAAACAAACATGTTTGTCGTATTGAAGCGGTAGCTGCGAATTGTTAGCATTTTGCAGGGGCAATCTTTACCTTAGCTACATACAAGAAAGAAAAAGGAAGAATTGTATAAGCTAGATAGATTGTGGTGTGCAAATGTGTAATTTGCGGTATAATTGAACATGGTGCGCTTATATATATATATATAAGCTATGTAAATATCCTTCAGTTGGAAAGCAAGTCCCCTCCCCCTAGCCATATTGTGCATCCTTCTTTTTCTTTAGCATGATAATTTTCCGAAGGATTGTATTTTAGACAGCTCGGTAAAAAGGATTGCCTGATACGGAATCAACTGTAATGTTAGAGGCTTGCTGTCACCAAATTCATTTAGAAGCACACACAGCTACTGCATTCTTTAGTCGTGTTGGACATTAAAATGTTCTATGTTTTTGCACTCGTTAATGATAAATGTTTTCTATATCTTGTTTCAGTGGGACGGGAAGGCGTTAGGTGCCTACACACAAGCTGAACTCAATGAGGTACGGTGCGAGTGGGGTGATATTGTGACTGATTATATGTAATGTAGGTGCTAGGTCATAATAACCAGCTGGAAATGATGTATCTGCAAGGATTTATGGCATATATTTTGTATGGATTCCCTTCCAATGTCAAATTCAATTTGGATGCGACCGAATATGTCACCTTTTCTAGGGGATTAGGGTTAAGGCCGGGAGTACTAAACTTTGATGCATGTTTGCAGTGAAAATCTGATGCTCTTGGGATGTTTGATGCCATTAATGATTCAACAAATGGAGATTAAGAGTGCTAATTCTAACACAACTGTAAAAGAAACCAACTCGAAATGACTAAACTAACAACTAAAATACACTTTACACCCAAATCTAGCATAACCCACATCTGAGCCTACATAGCACAAAACAACCGAAACCTCAAATGAAACCATCGCCCCAAATCATAACTATCACCACAAATCGAAGCCACACCACCACTGAACCCACCGCATCTAGCCATGAAGAACCTATAGAACAAATGGAGGATTTGCTTAAATTGGTGGTAGAAATATTTGTTTGGTATTGGAAGTAGAAGATTCGAAATATATATAATTTTGGTTAGAATTGTAAACCGGCATGAACCGAACCGGAACCGACGTGAACCAACCTATATAGTTTTATAATAAATCTAAGCAGAATCAAACCGTTGATATTTTTCGGTTCCGGTTGTGGTTTGACGGTGGAATAAGGCCGAACCGGAATGTGCCCACCCCTAGTCTTTTGGTATCAACGAAGTTTGAGTGGTTCCTTACTTGAGAAGCCTTGATTATCTGCAGCTTGCCAATGGAAGAGTTGATTTTCAGCAAAGTCTCCTATATCTGATCCATGGTGGGAGAGACTCCAGCACTTGGAGCGTCATTTTTCTTGGGACAATTGAGAAGTCATGGGCTTGATTGCTTGCGTCAAGGGCTTGAGTGATTTCGTGCTTTTTGCCAGTCGAGGTGTTAGCATCAGCGTTAATTTGGTACCAATTGTTGGAACCAAATTTGCTGTGTGGAGGAGATGCACAAACTCGACTACTAGTAAAAGAGTAAATGAATCGTAAGACAACCTAGGCATTGGTGGGATACCATCCAAAGGTCATCCAACAGTTTAGTTAGTAAGAATATATGAGACTCAAGCAACAGGCAAGAGAATAGAATATTCAATAAATGCGTTACCAAAAATGAACTCTAGACAAGTGGGTTTATTATACGAGTCGGAAGTGAGACGTTTTAAGATATGAAATCAATATTAAACCCAAAGAACTCTTCAAGGATATCTACATATAGGTGTTGCATCCTTTTAGAAGTACGATTACTTGCCACGCACCCTAATTTCTAGGTTGTAGGGATCTTTAAGAATATAGGAAACATTTTTTATCCCAATCGGATTAGGTTTTCTTGTTTTATGGAACACGAATGGTCAATCTCAGCGAAGTCAGCAGACTTCGCCTACCTTTTCGAAACGCAAGATCATGGTGGCATCCTTGGTCCATTTGTACAGCTCAATCTAGTTGGAGTTGTGGAGTCCATAACCTTACTCTTGAGTTATTCATATTCTGATCTGTCTTACTTCGGCCTTGAAAAATAATAGATCCCACAAAAGTGAAGAGAGAGAGAGAGAGAGAGAGAGAGAGAGAGAGAGAGAGAGAGAGAGAGAGAGAGGGGGGTGGAGATTG
>JAOTRO020188901.1:0-10709 GCA_028566515.2 Pyracantha coccinea | reverse complement strand
CCTCCCCTCTCTCTCTCTCTCTCTCCCTCTCTCTCTCTCTCTCTCTCTCTCTCCCTCTCTCTCTCACTCTCTCTCTCTCTCTCTCTATATATATATATAAAAAAAAAGTCCGCACAAAATATTGATGTGACTTAATCGTCACCGTTCAAATAGGAGAGAAAGGAATATGAGGAAAAAACGAAAAAAGAAAATCCGACTCCCCCGAAATAAGAGAAAAAAAAAATAGCTAAATCACAAATCGGATAGGTAGTCTAGCTATCACGACCCATCGCCCAGCACCAATAAACACGCATAACATTTTCGCCTGGATCCGACAAGTAGCTAGGCCGATCAATCCTGCAATATTCTACACTTGCTTCCCTTTCGAGTTGCTACTTGTTATTCCAATACTGACTGCATCTGCATGTCTAAAGCTTCCAAGAACCTATTGCAACAATTAGATGGCGAGCCAACTTGACAACAACATCCTTTCATTTATTTAGTCCGGAAGATAGTGTTAAGCCAAACATGGAAAAGGAGATCAATAATTCAAGCCATGCTACATGATAAACTGAAAATAGGTCGAAAATTCAAAGCCAAACAATAAATTTGGACGCCAAAAGGTCAATAATTTAGAGACCTTGGTGGTCCTAGAAGAGTAAATAACCAATCCACAAAGAGTCTTTTGAGTCAACCCCTAACCAAACCCCTTAATGCCCATCCGAGGAAACGGAAAAGAAAAAGAAAAGGTCTTCAGTATGCCTCAATGACGAAAAATTGCACATAAGTGTGTGCAAAATCCCACGCTTATTGTGAGAAAAGGGACATTGTATATACTTGATGTAAGCAAAAATTTCTCAACTTTGAGTCTTGAATTGTATTAATAAACCTTTTGATGGGTTTGATCAACATGATTTTTAAAGAAATCCTGGTCCTAAAAGAATAGTATAATCCTAAAAAAAAAAAAATCTAAATCGACCCAAGCATCCGAGGCAAAAAGAAAAATCTTCAGTATGCAACATATAAATGAAAAACTTATCGCCCATAAAAGTGTGTACAATCTCGTATTGTGAAAAAGACGATGCATACACTCGTTATGCCCAAGAATTTCCCAAAAAGTTGGATGTTATTCGTCGGATTAAGAAGCCCTAGGCTAATTTGATTAGAGTAAACAAAATATGATTTTATTTATTTATTTATATTTTATTTCCGTCGGTAAGAAATAGTAAATGCAATTTCTTTTTGGCCGGGACAGGGAGAAAGGATCATATCATGACGCTCATTTCCTTTTGTTCCAGTTGTCAAGAACCTGAGGGTGTTTATAATGGCTGTGCAGGTGAATGACTTTATTACCCACACTCTCTCCCTCTGTACTACATTAGACTTTCCGACCTAGCAAGCCACCGACAGTTCTTATAAATGCCAATACTCTTCCCTCATCACTCTAAAATCTCATCTCTCAAAAACTCTCTCTCTGGATAGATCTCAAAAATCATAAAAACATGGTACAAACAAGGAAGTTCAGAGGAGTGAGGCAGCGCCAGTGGGGCTCTTGGGTGTCAGAAATTCGCCACCCATTACTGTAAGTCCACCATACTCTCACATTCTTCCATTTAATACTTCATCCACCCCCATTTCATCATTTTTAACTCCAAACACTAACAGTCGGATGGTAACATGTCGAACTGTCTGACAAGAAAGAATCTAGTCACATAACATGTCAGATAAACTGCGCTACTCGATCACCATGCTATTGAAATGATTCTTACTTTCTCTATTGGTTTTTTTTCTTTTTTTTTTTTGTGTTGTGTTGTGTTGTGTTGTTGTTGATGGTTTTAGGAAGAGGAGGGTGTGGCTAGGGACATTTGAGACAGCAGAGGCAGCAGCAAGAGCATATGACCAAGCAGCAATTTTGATGAACGGACAGAATGCCAAGACCAATTTTCCGATATCAAACAACAATTCCGACCAAGAAACGAAACCTGCCACCGACCAAAACACTCCATGGTCTCCGAAAGCACTTTCCGAGCTGCTCAGCGCCAAGCTCAGGAAATGCTGCAAAGACCCATCTCCCTCCCTCACTTGCCTGAGACTCGACAATGACAATTCCGACATTGGGGTCTGGCAGAAGCGCCCTGCTGGATCGCGGGCGAGCTCCAATTGGGTCATGAGGATTGAGCTTGGGAAGAAGAAGAATCAGAGTTCTGATCATGATCATCAAGAGGAATCACTGTCGTCCTTGACGTCATCGTCAAGTTCGTCGTCAATGGTGGGGTTGATTAAGGGTGGAATGAGTGAGGCAGATCAGGATGAAGAGGATAAACTTGCAATGCAGATGATAGAGGAGTTGCTGAATTGGAATTATCCAATGCCTTCAGCCACAAGTAATGTTCACGAAGGAAATAATATTTAAAGGAAATTCTATATTCCGGAGTTCTTAACCGTTAAGTTCTTGACAAAAAACAATAATTCGAATTTAACAGTTAAAAATTTCGAAGTATAGAATATTTCAAAGTACAGTAGAAATATTTAGTCCTCGAAGTAGGGAGGCAGTTAAGTGCTCAATTTGCAGCTACGTACAGTAGTTACTTAAATCATAAAATGCCACCACACTGTTGTTTTGTGATTGGTGAACAAATTGTAGAAGATTTGAAGTAGATATTTGTCAATTCGGTGTGTTTGGTAGTAGCAATACTTGGTTAATTTCAGTATTTGTATAAACTAGATCTATATTAACTCGAACGATATTATATCACTCTAAAGAAGTTACTAAAATGTGGTCTGGGCAACAGGCGAGCATGCCTACGGTTCCAAATACCTAAAAATGATTCAATTGCTTCAAAAGATGAGAAAAGAAAAGTAAAGATTGTTCTCTGGTTGGTACTTACAGACAAATGCAGAAATAGAAACACAGTAAAAAGATTTTGGCACATGAATGAACTGATATTTTCCAAATGTAGTGCGAACGAGGGGGGTTCGCTTAGCGGGCGTGAAAATGAAATTCTTACGATATTTTTCGTACTACATTCGTACTATCTGTTTGATAAAGATTGAACTTACATGTGTTGGTAGACTCTATAGAGATGTAATACAAATCTGATACGAAAATAATATTAATTATGCTTGATTATATTGAAAATAACATCTGTTTAAGCAGTTTTAACATCACATACCCATCATGTTTTATGTTTCAACATCAGTGGAATCAGCATCAACTTAGAATTTCTAATGTGATTGAAAAGCATATGTACCACATGCTTGGACAATTTTAGATTTTTACTGCAGAATATCTTTAGAGTTATTTTACTGTAAAACATATTTGTCTTTACAAAAAAAGCTCTAGCAGTAAATCCACTCAGAACCGAAGTTTTTGGAGTTTTTAGTTCCGTTGGGTAAAACGTTGTGTTTGACAAAGATTTACGAGAAAAAAGACATAAAAAACGCGAGTGCAAAGAGATGTTCATTATGTTTTGAATGATGAATACGACACTTGAGTTTCATAATTCAAATGGAAGGAAAGAAACCCAAATTCCATTATTTCCTAAACTCTTCCCAACACATTCATGGATTTTTCTTTCATTAATTCAGAGAGAAAAAAGAAAAGAAAATGAGAGTCGAACTCTTATCGTGAATACTAAAATGAGATTTTTTTAAAGTTAATCAACTACCCATAGTTGAATAGGCGAAGAGAAGTAGACGTGGATTTCTCAAGGCAGCGAAATAGGACGAACACATCGTGTGGTGTGAATTAGAAAGCATTAAGACCACATGAACTGCCGCCCCAAACGTCATTACGAGGACAATTTAAAAGAACATGACCTAGTCCTGAAGGGACTGCCCTTGGGTAGGTGGGGATGATCAATGATCATCAATGCTCCATACATCAAGGAGGGGTACTTTATGGTTTATGGGTTTTTGCAGATGTGACCGTGATATTTGTAGTCACAGAGATATTTTAGCTCTGGTTTTGCTAGCGTCATTCGTAAGCGAACCTGCATACGAGAAATTTTTGGTTGTCGCTGCATTCTAACCCCACCTGCATCGATGGTCACTCACTCCCGTGCGTGAGGGGGATAACCGTAGGCATTCTAAGGTCACTCACGTGCGTGAGCGGACACCCGCAGCATTCATCTCTTCCTGTTTGCTCACTGTCAGGTCTCGGAATATAATCAATGTCGTGTTTCGATCGTTTTTAGAGTGTAGATTGAATGGAGTGGTAACTACTCTGTTACAATAATGTGACGGATTAGCTCGATAATAACAGGGGTGACGGCTAAATTTTGAATTTTCTTGTTTGAAAGAAACCATATATTTTGAATCATTTAATTTTGAGATGTTAATTATTTTCTGGCAAATGACAAAGAAAACTGAAATCTTTCAAATCACAAGAGTAAAAATAAAAACAAGAAATTAAAGACTGTAAAAGTAGGAACACAGAAAATCTATTTCAGCTTAATTATGAAGATATCAACCGGTAGCTTCAATAAGTCATACTTCCAAAGGAGAAATCAAAAAACACAAGATTAATCATAAAACTTGAGCTACTAAGATTGGCAGAATGGCCTTGTCGCCGTGATGTTTAACGGAGAGACATGGGACAACTCTCAAGGGTTTCCAGATGCCACAACAAACGGCTCTTAAGGTCTTCAAATGCTTGTCACATTCGATCAGCTAGGTACTTCGACAAAGAGTTGATAGGCTTCGGAGAGTCGATATGTTCCACTCCGCGGCGCTTGATCTTGATTCGAGCAAGGTAGTCGGCTGTAATCCAGGCAAAGCTCAACATCGCCACATTTCCAGCAACATCTGGCTCTTGCAAATGGATTGATCTTTTCACCCATTTCGGGTGGTAAGTCACCTGGTACCATGCCGATGCCTTCTGCTCATACAGTATACTCTTCTCATCATCAGTAAGAGATTCAACATTTGAATCCCTATTCTCAAAAAGTAGCCTGAATTCTTTTTTAAGAGCACTGTAGGATTGCTTCAACCGCTCCTTCAGCTCCCCTTGCTTCTTGCTGTTGGATTTGGGGATGGACCAAACATGCCCAGTAACAATCTCTTCTTCTCTCTTAACTTTGTATTGCCCCATTAGACCCTTCACCTGGCCATCATAAGAGCACTTTTTCTCCCACGCGTCAGCTATAAAATCAGCGGCTCCAGCAATCTCCAGATCCATATCATATGGGATGTCACCGGGAGTATAATTCAGCTCCAAAGAGGTTGCCATTTCTTCGTCATAAGCATCTCTAATATGGCGATATAGTCGCCCCAAAATTTTAGTTGACTTGTATGTCTGGTACTCCTCTTTCCCCATGAAATCGGGGTACATCTTTGGCTTTAGATGTGCTGGCAAGGCAACAGTCTTTCCAGTTTTCGGAAAATCAACTGCTAATGCTGCATACTCAGCTAATAGAAGGCAGTTCTCATCCATAGCCCCATAATCACTACGGTCAGCATGAACCACATGTGCATTGCATATAGCCCCTAAGTTCTCATTCACCATGTTTTTCGCAAAAAAATTTATAATTTCCTGAGGTATAAACATAATGACGGTAAGAGAACCAAGAGATATCCATGAAAAACTTTGGGACTGAAATAAAATAGTGTAAATCAAACATGAGAACACAATTTATTTAGAATGTAAACCTCACAAATGAAGAACAAACCACGAAGGAAACATCGGTTGATTCACTTTTGGACAATACGTTATAATTCTGCCACATCTTGTTTATATAACCTTTCTATCAATGGATTAAGTAGAAGAATAGTTATCTTGTACAAAAAAGAAAACCCATTTGCCAGGAAACTTCACATTCACAATTCATGTTGATAGAATATAAAACAATTGTTAACATGCATTTCATGTTGCTAGATATATTGTAGGAGTGCAAACATAAAATTCTGTAGTCCACATCATACCAGCTTCAACTTCTAGGAATAACGCTAAACTGAAGAAGTTTGTGACACGCATCCTTAATAGTACAACCATAACCAAAATGGTGGCATCAAATGTGTTTCCAGGGAATTAGTTGATAAACGCATCCTTAATGGTACAACCATAACAAAAATGGTGGCATCAAATGTGTTTCCAGGGAATTAGTTGATAGAAACTTACTCCAATAGAGCATAAAACAAAACAACTCTTGTGAGCATAAACTAGACATGATATCAGACTGATGACAATATCAAATCTAAAAGAAAATTCACATATCTGATAGACATGCAGTTTTATTAATCTTTGTTGTCGAAGCATGCAAGATAGTGAAAATGCTGTTTGTGTAAGAAAAGAATGGCATATTGTCCATTATAGAAAGCAAGCATGGAAAGAGAAGACAATTAATCATGTTCCAAAATATTCACAGAATCTTGGAGACAACCAATGAAAAGGGCAAGTAAGTACCGTCTGAGTTATAGGACGCCCATGAGGTTTGGCTTCTTGAGGATCATACATCATAGGAGTCCAGCTCTTCTTACTTGGGGGAATAAGATCTTCATCCCAAGTAACAAAGTAAAGGTCCCCATCGAGGTCACTTCCAGAAGCTTCATTTGTGTGGGGCCTATCACCCTTCTGAGGGAAAAGAATGCAATCATGCAAGTGGTGTAACTCAGGGGCATCAACTGCTTCAAGAATCCTTATATCTCCGGGATGAAGGCAAGGATTCTTTGCTATAACAACAAGCCCCTTAATCACTTGAAGATTCTTCTCAATCTTATCAAACCTAGAGCCATGATTGGCAAAACAATTCTGTAGTGACGGGGTAGACACTTGGACAAAGCACTGGCCTTGCTCAAGTACCCCTAGCTCATCTAGACATCCCATAAGCCATCTTCCAGAAGGAACAAAAATCCTAGCCTTTTCCCTAAGGCCCCAAAGCTGAGCGGCTCGTATACAGGTTAACATGCCCCGTAGATGAGGTTCTGTCTGGGGCTTGAAACCAGCACTCAGCATTATAGCTGCTGCATTTCCCTGCTCAGCGCAAGACCCAGTGAGAACATCAAATGCCACATCTGTGTCCACAAGCATCCGGTTTAACTTTAAAACCATTCTCTCCTGCATTCTCCAGAATATCTCATCTGGAACATCCAGTGCAGAAAGTAATGTGATAATCTGCCTGTTTAGAAAACCCGGCTGCAACCTAGTCCAAGAACAAATTTCCAGTATAGTATGGCATGACTCAAACTTATTCATACTAGGCCTTAAAGAAAGCCGGTACCCATCACCATTGGATGGCCAACAAGCCACAACCCCTTTACAGCCAGCATATCTTATTTGATATGCACAAGGTGGATCTCTGTCTAGTTTCAACTTCTCTGCGACTTTCATTGCGAGGTCAGGAGTAATCTTACCAATCCCATCAGAAAAATCATAATTATTCCTCTTGATATCTGGAAGTTCAAAATTAACTTCACTTAATGGAACGTCTGCTGTTGCATATGTAGACGAAAAGCATAGGCCCATCCTAGCAGCACATTTAGCAATATTTTTGTTGGCGAACTTTCCCATCCATGTTTTGATGTCAAGGATAGTAATGTTCATGCCTTCAGCAAAAAACCAGGCAGAACGGTCCCTCAATTGATTGGATGAGAAGGCCAAGAAAGAGTACTTACGACTACACAAGTGAAAGCCGTTAGTCAAAATTGTCTTCACCCTTTTGAATACATTTGTCTTCTGAGGAGAGGCGTTCGTCATAATTTCCTTCACAATAGGAGCAACATAAGAGTTCAGAACATGAGAGTTGATTGTCTGCATACCTTCATCCATAAAGGTAACCCTTAAGAACCGATCAGCAACTTCCTTATACTTTCTAAGAACCCTATTGGAAAGTTCAACCTCTGGTGGAAGACAATAGGCTTTAGTTGGGGTGATAATCAACCTCCTAACTTCAGAAATGTCATCCAATCGCTTAGGATCCTTGAAAAGCTTGGGGTTCTTCAGTAACCAATCTTGAACAACTTTCAGTCTCTTACAGGCATCAAATTCTGGGTGCTTGTAAGTGCACAAGTGCTTCAATGCAGCCAAATTGACCTCCTTTGGTTGGCTCCTCAGTAAATCAAAGAAACTGTCCGACAACTGGTGCTCATTAAAAATGCCTTTGTGCATTACTGCATTAACCAAGAACATTATCTCAAATGAAATATCATCCTTATAATGAATACAGAAGAAAGGATCTGAAGCAGGCATTCCAAAATCAGGTTCGTTTTGAACCTTAGGAGGCCGTTTGAGGCAAACCTCCCGCACCCTGCGTTCTCGAAGATAATCCATGGTCCTCGTCAACTTTGCACCATGTCGGGGGGGTATTGAAACTCTGTAGCAATTACAACGCCCAATAGCCCCACTAGGAGTAAAATCCGTGGTTCTAATCCAAGGATCATCATCATCCAACAGATTAAATGGGACTGATTGGTCAATGTCATCATCAGCAGTTCTATACGAAACCAAGGGTGATGAAGCCAGCCGCAACAGAATTACATGATATGCGGTATCTGTGTATTGCTTGATTTCAGAAATGTCTCTTACCAAGAATTCTACCATAAAATCGCATTTAATGACTGCATGCTTCCTTATCCCTTTAAATGAAAATGCAGTGTCTCTGGTAAAACAAAATTTGCATGTTCCATCAAAAGGATCCACAATAAAGTCAACACCATAAGTGGGTCCTCTCCAAGCAACAAAAAACTCATCTTGACGAACTAAATTTCCAATCTCGACACATACGTCAGGTAACTTGAATGGAGTTTTATCCCTCCTCCTCCTATTCAAGAAATATGGATTCTCAGGGCCCAAACTTACTTTCAATGGTTCATTGTTGTAAAAAAGTTGAGAACGCCCTGCTGCATCCATAGCAAAAGTTACTGACTCAGGCATGGCAAAATGCACAAATGCATGAGGCTCCACCATGATATAATCATTTGTTCTTGCAATATTTGAAGTATCAATGAGCTCAAAATTTGGAAAGGACTCTTGAGGGGTCCAAGATGTTTTCAACCTGCACCTATATACAAGCCCAATTTCATCTTCCAAGTACGTTACAAGATCGCTTGCCTTCACATGTCTACCAAATCCACCAAAACTAAGTTGAGTTACCACCGTGCTAGTTTCACTTGCTTCAGATTCCATTTTCTCTACAAATATTCACACTCTGACACAAAAGAAAATGAAAAAAAAACCAGATCAGTAAGCCTGATACAAATGAACAAACATGTACTTGAGCAGAATCAGCAACATAGATTAATATTCACTCAATAATTCAACCAACAAAGTCACCATCTGGTAACGAAGAACTCAAAAAAGGGTCCTCAGCAACCATGACCAAGGAGGATGGGAAAATTATAATCTTCTGCTTGACAAAATCTAAAGAAATATAACACAAATTTTTGACAGACTCATTCACGAACTCCTTGCTGATCGGAAAAGAATGTTGTGCACAAACCCAAAGATTAAGGTTCCAATCAATCAGTAAATCAAACTGAATGGAAGAATAGCAAACACAATACAAAACAACAATGTGGTTTGAGGTTGGGTTTTCCACTCAAAGGAAAAGACGGCAAGAGAGATTGGAAGCATAAATGGGTCTAAAGCAAAACAAGAACAGTGATCAATATGTCTGGTTTAGTGGTTTGGGGAGAGGGCTTCCACATGATGGGCGCTCCCACACCTTCCTTGTGTATCTCATAGTTCAATACACGCATACAAGACAGAACGCAAAGTATTGGCGAAACGTCGCGGAATTCAAAACATCATATGTTACCAAATGAAGAACACTGAAAACCCATTAACCTCAAATAACTGAAATCGAAAAAAAACTCCATCTTATTCTTAGCCCCAAGACAGCGATCTAGATTCATTGACCCCAACTAACAAAAATACATGAGTGTTCGCTTTCGATTAATCTCCTACACTTTTATAGCAACATGATCAGATTCATCAGAACAACAAGTTCCATTTTTTGCTCAGATAAAAAAGCAAATGAACAAATTGTGATCGTATACACTTATAAAACTAAACTCAATTTCACTGTTCTGACTTAATTTTCTGAGAAAACTGCATCCGTTTAGAACGAAATTCCATTTCATTGATACATAATCACAATCAGAAATCTATCAGACCATGTACATACAACCAGAAACAAGAAAAGCCCAAAATTTCCCCCGCATTTTCTCGGCAAACAAACACAAATGAACAGGAACTGAGGAAGAAAAGCAGCACTGACCTCTTGAGTTGGAGAACTCGGAGCGAGACAGTGCGTGAGAGAGAGAGAGAGAGACTGAGTGTGAGTTGTGTGTCTCGGTGGTGGAATGTGGAGAGGCTTATGAGTGAATGAAGGCAGCGTGATTTTGCGGTCTTGTGGCTTTTTGGCTTTGCCTTCTTGAAGAAGTTCCCGCTTTGTGACTCTGACTAGAATGGAAAAAGGAAAGGGCAAAATTAAAGCAAGAGTAAATGCCGGCTGCGAAGTGTTCGATGAATGTCACATTGAAACCACTACAACTTATATACGACCGGTTTATACAAGTGGTGTTTCGGTCAAATAATATAATGTTATATGTTAAAAAAAACGTAAATGTAGTATTGTTTGATTGAAACCGAATAATTTAAATTGTGTTTCTTTCTTGAGTGAGGGGTCTTAAGTTTAAATCTCGTGGACGGCGAATTCGATACCAAATTAACTTGTCCATTGTGTGGTTTAACTTAACTCTTCCTTCCCTCCGTGTAAATTATGTCCTGCACT
>JAOTRO020188891.1:0-10709 GCA_028566515.2 Pyracantha coccinea | reverse complement strand
CACCACATCCTCATATCCTACCTACCTTACCCGATAATTCCATCACCCCTACCTTACCACATAATCCCAACATACCTTCGTTAACCCATCACGATTCACCTGTGTCTTCCCCTTCCACTTCTTCCGCACCCTTTAATGTCACTTCACACTCAGTCAACCCAACTCATCTTCCTTCATTCTCTTCAGAGCCCACACTTCCACCCACACAATCTATACCACCTCCGCGTCAGTCCTTTCGTCCCAAACACCCTCCGGCATGGCATAGCGACTACCACATGTCCAATCAAGTCAATCATTCTGCCTCGACGACTCGTTCTTCAGGTACCAAATATCCCCTTTCTCATTTTCTTTATTACTCTTGTTTTTCTTTTGCCTATTGTGCTTTTCTAGCTAACATTACAGGTCCAACCGAGCCCACCTCATATGCATAAGCTATCCATGATCCAAATTGGTGACACGTCATGCACGCAGAATTAGAGGCCTTCCAGCAAAATAATACCTGGAATATGGTTCCTTTACCTGTTGGTCATAAACCTATTGGATTCAAATAGGTCTACAAAATCAAATACAAGTCTGATGGTATCGTTAAGCGATACAAAGCTCGGCTAGTTGCTAAAGGCTACACTCAAGTTGAGGGCATTGATTACGAGGAGACCTTTTCCCCCATAGCCAAACTCACCACTCTTAGATGTCTTATTACTGTTGTTGCTGCTCGCAACTGGTTCATCCACCAGTTAGACGTCCAAAATGCTTTCCTTCACGACGATTTACACGAAGTGGTTTACATGGAGCCTCTTCCTGGTCTTCGCCGACAGGGGGAGAACATTGTATGTCGGCTCAATAAATCCCTCTATGTACTCAAACAGGTATCTAGAAACTAGTTTTCCACTTTTTCAGATAGTGTGCAAAAGGCTGGTTATCAATAATCAAAGGCTGATTATTCAATACTTACCAAGGCCGAAGGTAATTCATTTACTGCAGTGCTTATCTATGTTGACGATATACTTATCACAGGAAATGATCTTCAAGAAATGGAACATCTCAAAAAATTTCTTCTCTAACGCTTCCGTATCAAAGACCTTGGAGATTTGAAATATTTTCTAGGCATTGAGATCTCCCGTTCCAAGAAAGGTATTTTCATGTCTCAGAGAAAATATGCACTAGATATTTTACAAGACTCGGGACTTATAGGCACACGTCCAGACAAATTTCCTATGGAGAAAAATTTCAAGCTAACTCCCACAGATGGAGCATTGCTAAATGATCCAACTAAATACAGAAGATTGGTAGGGAGGTTGATTTATCTTACAGTTTCAAGGCCTGATATAGTTTACTCTGTTCGAACATTGAGCGAGTTTGTGCATCAGCCTAGCAAACCTCATTTGGGATGCTGCTTTACGGATCCTCAAATACATCAAAGGTACTCCTGGTCAAGGTTTGCTTTTTCCTGCCTCCAACAATCTTGCCTTAAAAGCCTTTTGTGATTCAGATTGGGGAGGTTGTCGTGCCACTAGAAGGTCAGTTACTGGATATTGTGTATTTGTTGGAAACTCTCCCATCTCATGGAAGTCTAAGAAACAAACCATTGTTTCTAGATCATCAGCAGAAGCCGAATATCGAGCTATGACTAACACATGTTTGGAGCTCACTTGGCTACGCTATATATTACAGGATTTAAAAGTCCCACAAAGAGCTCCAACATCATTGTCCTATGATAATCAGGCAGCTTTGCATATTGCAGCAAATCCAGTTTTCCATGGGCGTATGAAGCACATTGAAATAGATTGTCACATAGTTCGAGAAAAACTGCAAGCTGGAATGATTAGTCCTTCATATGTACCAACACGCTTCCAATTAGCAGATGTATTCACAAAAGCCTTGGGGAAAGATCAATTTGTTACACTACGTGACAAGTTGAGACTTCATGACATTCACTCTCCAACTTGAGGGGGAGTGTTAAGAATTATCTTTGTAATATATGTGTAATATTTACTTTCCTGTTTTAGTCTAGATCAAATCCCACCAAAGATGGATCACGAATTCCTAGCCTTAGAAATAGGTGTAATTGAATGTTGTATTTTGTATATATACCTTGTATTGTTGACAATGAGATTATCAGAAAATCATTCACCCAATTGTCTATTACTCAAACCCCTAGTCAATTCGCTCTTCAATCTTCGTTTGGTTTCTTAAGAATATATAAGCCCTTGAACACCTTTGGTTTTGTAAGGGCAAGTTCGACCTATAATCCGTGACATATTTCTACCAATAACCCATGACAGAATGAGAACGACTAAACCCGAAGTCATCTCAAGGGCTATGAGGATGTCCATGATTAAAATCAACAAAAAACATTGAAATCATTGAAATGTGTTTCGATCAAGATATTTCCTACCTCAGGTTTTGCAGCTAAAGCCTCCTCAAATTGTTTCACGACTTCAGGTGGACACATATGATCAATCTCAGCGCCAAGTATTTGAGTGGGAACCTTAACCGCTGCAATTTAGCCCCAGGGATTTATCAATAAACACAGACCGAACCGTTTTTTATTTTTCCATCTACACTTTCTTAGGGTAAATATTAGAAAACGTAGGCATGTGTTCGTTTACATTGACACCTACACTAATTAGCTAAATATTTCTTGAATATTAAATAGAGAAATCGTACCCTTGATATCATCCAGAGTGACAAATGCAGGATGACACATAGCAGCAGCTTGGATAAAGTCATGCTTTGAAAGTTCAACCACAACCTTGGCTGAAAACAGCACAAATGATTCAACGTCAACCGAAACATTTTCCCATAGGTTGAACTACTAAATTACGGCTGAGAAGAAATCCGAAAAGAAACCAAAATTTAGAAATACAAGACATTCTATTAAACTGAAAAAGGAACTAAAAAATTATAGAATAAAGAGAAGAATCCACCAGGAGGGGAAAATGAGCTCACCCCCGAAACAGAATCCTACAGCACCAACTGCAGAAATACCTTTACTTTTTAAAGCTTCAAGTAATGGTTTTGTATCTTCGAATGCTTTGTCCTGTTTAGAAGAGCGAAACATTTTAACAATACTTCCACAAAAAACAGTTTGATTTTAAAACACTACAAAATCAGGCCTTTTTATTTCGTCAGAGGTGGAAAAAATCATATAAACTTTGAAAACAACAACAGTAATTCGACTTCCAAGCTGAAGCCACACGCATCTTCAACTGAAAACAGCCTCAAAACGAGAATTTCATATTATCTTAAACATTTTATGCGAATTCAAGAATCACAAAGGGATACTTGTAAAAGAATTCTATTATAATTAAAGGAACAATTTCTTGATATCTACATGATAAGAGAACCAACCGGTTCATGATGTTTTATCCAGCCAGGGAGAGCGGCAAATCCCTCCTCTCCGAGTTCAAAAGGGTCTCCGTAAAAGAAGTCAGGGACCACAACAAAAAAGCCAGCAGCAGCAAATTTGTCTGCCAGCTTCCTTCAAAACAGAAGGCAGGTGGTATTAGTTGAAGGGTACACGGGATTATGAAAACACGCAAATGATATAGTGATAGATCAAGTGACTAAAACAACTGTGCTTCGATGATTATTTTTTTTTTAATGATGTTGAGAACTAGAAGGATAATCTATTTTTCTAGACAGTGGTGGATCTAGAAATCTAGACTAGAAGGGGTCTTTTAAGCCATACAAAAATAATTAAACACAGTAATTGCAATTTATTGAATGGGAGAAAAATTAAAGGTTCTGTTTTTTGTATTGGAATGAAAATTTTTAATCAAACAAGAGTAGTAGAGCTTAAATTTTTAGTATTGAAATAATTAATATATCATAAAAACAAAACTTGTTTATGAGCTTTGATAAGTAAAAGATTAATACGTTAGATTCGAACCAAAATTTTTGGTCAAGACTTAAAACCCGATCTTGTTCTAGGCCGTCTAAGTCTTGTTTTACCCCTTGTTTTATATTAACTGTCCAAAAAAGTGGATATGGTTTTTATATGGTAAAACGTAAGGCTAATTATTACAAAAAAAATAAGTGGGTTTGGTTTTAATATGCTAAACAGAAGGCAATTTATTTTTTCTTTACACCGTTGCAACACAAACAAAGTAGCTGAAGAAAAACGGATATGCAACAAGTCATACCTTAAGTTTGGAGCATCATATCCTGCACAAAACAATAAACTTGTTAAAATAACAAGTGGTTTGCTAATACAACGTCATAGACTCAGGAAGCAATTTTATACAACTGATCGAAAATCAGTTATTTTCCGCGATCGGGGAAGGAACAGAAACAGACGAAAGAAACACACAAAAAGGCAAACAAACTATGCGCTGATATGACATATTACAAATATCCTCAGTCAACCAAAACAAACTATGCTCCGATATGATCTAAGTGAACACAGCTGGGGCTAGATTATCATCAGTCAACCAAAACATAATTATAGCACCTATTAACATAATAGTTAAGTATCAAACTTGTCTAGTAAATATCGTTTGACTTTAGCATCGGTGACATAACACCAATTATACACTCCAAAAATCTATACCCTATAAACAAAAACCATACACAGGCCAATCAAAACACAATAAATAAACATAACCCATGTCAGAAAATGAAAAAAAAATTGCAGAAATTACTTAACCAAATTAAAAAGCAGAGATTTTTGAAGTTGTGGGAGTTGAGAAAGAACCAAAAATATCAGAGAGGAGAAGAACGGCGAGCTTGGAGTCAGGGGAGCCGACAAGATAGGTGTCGAGACCGCCGAACTTCTCGACGTGGCCGGAGCCACTCGATGGGTTCAGGGTTGGTGGGTGGGAGCAGCACTGATGCCCTGACATTTTTGTTTTTTTCTCTGAAACAAACACACTGTCCGCTGATCTGATCAAATAATTTATAAGAGTTGAGTTCAGTTGAGTTGACTAGTTAACTAATTGATTAGAAAGGAAGGTTAGGATTTGGAGTGGGAGAGGAACTCTAGTTAACATGCATTAAACAGTGACCCTCCTTCTTTTCAATAATTACGATCTGATTTTACTCAAATTTAGAGAGTGGCTATAATATTACTCTCACGTAATTCCCACAACCATGGAATCGTATCCAAACTTGACTGCTTTTGATGACTTTGACAAATGGACTAACCAACACGATGACTTTGACAAATGAACTCCCAAACCAACACCACTGAATAAGATTTACAATCTCATTGTAACACAGACATCAGGTATTATCAAATTAAACTTTAAAACATCAATTCTTTGTAGATTTACCAATTAGTACTATAGAGTCACAATATTTTTGATATTCTTAATCGGAGATCTCAAATTTAGCTCATATAAATGATGAGAAAGTATTATATTTACAGGCTTTAATGTCAAAATGATCCATGTGCTTTACCTTGATGGTCAATTTGGTCCCCGTTCTTTCAATTTGGCCAAATTGGTCCCCTTGTTTACCTTCATTAGCTAATTTTCCGTTAAAAGACTGTTAAATTGAGATAAAAATATAATTCAACTGTAAACCCATTAATGGGCACGAGATCAGATGATCGACAACGACACTTCAAAAATATTTCATGCTAGATAGTCTTGAGGACATCTTATTGTTGAATTGCAAATCGGGTAATGTTAAGGAGACCAAATTTTTAAACTAAAATTTGTAAATTAAATGATTGGATTGTTGATGGTTAAATATTAATGTGCTTATTTTTTATTAGTGACATATCATTTAGTTCACAAATTTAGTTTACAATTTTAGTTTACCAAACATTATCTTGCAAATCAGTTGCACAATAATTTTTAGGACAATTATCTTGGAAAATAAACCAAGGATTTGAAAGATTACAGTTCTCTTGCGTTGCATTCTGCCACTCTCCGTCGCAAGGGTAATTGTGCCCAGGGCGAGTCTTTGAGTTTGAAAAGCTTTTCAGAATTTTTTGCTAACAGTTTGTTGACACCTTGTTCACTTTCTGTAGTGGTGGAACTATATTTGTGGTGGATCTATATTTGTTCTCATTCGCATAAATTTGATCTCATGTACATCCTTGTCTGCACAAAGAAATCAAAGACATAATATATAACTACATCAAGGTCACCAAAAAACCAATTTGAAATTGAACTCCTTAGAGATCACCAAGAAAACATTTATGAGGAGTAATCGTCGATCATTTGATTTCGCATGGGTTTAATAGGTTATAGTGGAATTATATTTTTGTCTTCTCATGTACAAGGTACATGTCAATCTTAACGGTGCCTTAAAAGATTGTCTAAGATTAATTGACAAGGATAAACACGAGGATCAATTTGGCTAAATTGAAGACACGGCATTGATAAGGTAAAACACAAGGAACATTTTGGCATTTAAACCATATTTATTTGAGTTCAACACCTAGTTAGTGTATGTCCAATTGTGAGACCTAACTTCTCCTCTTTTTAGCAGAGACGAAGCTACAGCAGAGAGCAGAGCAAAGAGGGGGCGTTCGTCGAAAATCCTCATGAAGAGCGAGGAATTCGCCCCTCAAAACCTCCCCGGACAGTGTTCAATGAAATGCTTGAATGAAGGATGCTATCGATGCTGCTGCACTGCGTGCGCTATTTTTTTTTTTCATCCAGTTATTTTATAATTCGAAATCAAAGTTTTATTTCTTCTTCTTTTTTTCTTTTTTTTTTTCAATCAGAAAATACAAAATCTGCATTTTTTGCAGCTTTGATTCCAATGAAGAAGATATCAGGAAGAATAAGAGGGTTTCTCTCACTCTACCATTCCCACCCACGTGACCTCCTTAACTTTTAATTACGTAATGATAAATATACTATAAAAAACAATGTTTAAATCCTCTTTCAAATATTCTGGTTAGTCCAAATCCTCCTTCGAATATTCCGGATAGTCCAAATTCTCCTTCGAATATCCTGGTTACTACAAATCCTCATTTGAATATTTTGAATAGTTCTCATCAAATGAGGTCACTCAGCTAAATGAAATAGTGACTAATCTTTCTACAAACCATGGACTTAGACTTCAAATGGTTTTCTTTTTTTGGACATTATATCCTTTTAAATTTTACCCTCATTCCTATAATCCATGGCTTCACCACTGTTTTTAAAATATTGTTGTATAAATGAATAAATAAAATCGTCGCGGACCTAAGTTTTTCGAATCCAAATTCATATTGAATTGGTTGCAAGTTGCAACTGACTACAATACTTTACAAAGAAATACTGGTACATAAAACTCCCAGAGGCATTATTTAATCACTACTAATAGAGAGCAGCTGATGAGATAAGGAAAATCACTACGCTGACAACGTCACTCCCTTGACATGCTTCAAGAACCACTCCAACAAGTCTTGATGAGCCTCGTCGGCAGATTTACAAGCTGCTTTGTCTTCAACGTTGTACCTCACCGTCCACCCGTGTGACACCTTCGGGAATATCTTCACATGGCTCTTAACCTGTTATTCCACAAAACCAACAATCGTTTCAACAATTTCGAAAGTTTAGCACTCCAAGATACCACAGTAGTGAACGCAAACGTGAAAGGGGCTGTTTTTGGTGCTGTTCTATCATTTCTTCGAAAAGAACAAAATTAAAACGTTTTCGAAAATCATATCTCAGCATTAGTATATGAGTTCTCGGGCACCCTTCCCTTACAAGTTTTTGCAAGGGCAAATTACCTATAAGTATTAAGCCATGCACAATTACATGTCATAATATGATAATATGAAAGACAAAGTTCGCAAGGCATCCCAACTTGGAAATGTCGATGATTAGAATACACAAACAAAGGCACAAAGTATTGAAGATGAAGGATGTTCCTACCTCATTTGCAGTTAAAACCTCTTCAAACTGTTTCACGAGTTCAGGCGGGGACATCCGATCAATCTCAGCTCCAAGTATAGAAATCGGAACCTTAACCTCTGAAAGTAGTTCCAGGAATAGATCACAGAATGAGTGTGAGGCTAATTATTTGTTTTTTCCGTTCCAATAATGGTGTCTAAGTAGATATTTTCTGAATATTAATGCAGATATCTTACTTTTGATATCATCCACAGTGACAAATGAAGGATGACACAGAACAGCAGCTTGGATTAAGGCGTGCTTTGCAAGTTCAACCACAACCTTGGCTGAAAACAGCGCAAATAATTCAATGTCAACCGACATAGCAACAAATAAAAGTAAATAGATGCAAGGAAAAATGAAATAGAGCAACAAAGATGTTAACGAGAGAGGAAAATGAAGTCACCTCCCCAACAGAAGCCAGCAGCACCGATTGCAGAAACACCTTTACTTTTTAGAGCTTGAAGAACTGGCTTTGCATCTTCAAATGCCTTGTCCTATCAATCCAAAAATACGATTCAGAAGCTAACAATACTTGAACATATCCAAATTGCAAAGTAACTTTTATAACACCCCAATGCTAGGACTCATATTTTTTCATTGCCACAGAAGGTGGAATCAGCGTAGCAGTGAACAACCATAAAGTTTTTAACATAACAACAGTCATGGGACTGCTAAGCTGAACCCACACACATAAACATCTGAGATTTCTTGTAGAAGTACTTCGATCAATCATTAACAAAACAAAATGGATAACGGATATGCATAAGTAGACAATGATAAAAGAACAACCGGTCCGTGATCTTTTATCCAAACAGGAAGAGGTCTATTGGCATCTTCAGGCACATAAGGGTCTTTGTCCAAGAAGTCGGGGGCCACAATGAAGAACCCAGCAGCTGCAACCTTGTCAGCGAGCTTCCTTTACAATGGAAGGCAGGTGGCATTAGGTAAGGATATTATGGGAACATGGTAACTATACAGCGATTCAACACACAGTTGTTCTTCGATGAAAATCTCTGATGTCAGTAATTGGCATGTGAAATTTAAGCCTTCCATAGATTTTAGAGTGAACAATCTAAAAATATAGGTCTGGATCTTCAAACCATCAGAAAGGATCATTAAAAAGGCAGGGTATCCCACAATCCGAAACTATTGGTTGTAAATACCTTTGAAAATTAAGTTAGACATAGATTACAGACCTACTGTAACTTTTATTCTTCTTCCTTAACGATTGTACTTTTTAAGTAAATTATTCATCAAACTTAACCAGCAAGGGTAACTGAAGGCCCCGAGTCAGTATCCAAAACCGAAAAAAGGACAGCATAAAAAACTCAGATTCAAGAAAAAGCGATTCTTAGAATTAATCTAGCACATCAAGGACTGAAAATAAAATTAGCTGTCGAAAAACCGTTAAGAGACTAGTCATCATACCTCAAGTTTGGAGCTTCAAATCCTATATGACAAATCAAACATGTACCATTACAAAGCAGTTACAAAATACACACTTTCACCTAAAACTGAGCATAACATAAGCTAGATTATCATATGAAGAAAAAGCGAGGTTTTTGAAGTGGTGAGGAAGTTACCAAAAATGTCAGAGACGAGAAGGACGGCGAGCTTGGAGTCAGGGGAGCCAGTGACATAGGAGTCGAGACCGCCGAGCTTTTCGACATGGCCGGTGCCGCCGGAGGGGTTGAGGGTCGGAGGGTTTGAGCAGCACTGAGGGCCTGACATTCTTTCTTCTCCTGTGAGTCACAGAAACTGTTTGCAACTGCTTAAGTAGCTATAGGATGGTTCAGGAAGCTAAACAGGTGTCACCACAATTCTGAAAGCATCCATGCGTTGCGTTACGTAGCTTGCTTTACACGCCATATATAGAAGGGTTTAGAAGAACTTATTGAATGAAAAGGTGTGAGCCTTGCCACTTTTCACTTTTTATTTGCATCATCTCAAACGTCACCTATTTTGGAAGTATACGTGTGTTGCGTAACCTCAAACATCACCACAATATTGGAAGTATTTTAAAGTATATTTGCATCATCTCAAAACAGCATTAGATGTACATGCGTTGTATCACTGTTACACTAGATTAGTGGTGGTTACAGGAAATAATATTATGGGGTAGTGCGCACACCATGCAATTTTTTTTTTTATCAAAAATAGCATGCATATCGTCATTTCATCAAATCTTGATAGGCCTGAAGTCATTTGGAAAGACATATTGCATATCTGTTAATGTATGTAGGGGCAACACCCAAGGTATCCATAGACATTCACTGAGTCTTGGTAGGCCTGAAGTTAGTTGGAGGGCATGTATGAAGCCAACTCTAATCTTCAAAAGGGCAGCACCCAAAGTATCCATGGACGTTCATCGAAGTTCGGAGGGTCAGCACCCAACGTATCCATGGACGTTCACCGAAGTTCAGAGGGTCAGCACCCAAAGTATCCATGGACGTTCACCGAAGTTCAGGGGGACAGCCGACCCCCATGCCCTTCAATGCATCCGCTCGTGCACTAGATAGTTTAGAAGTACATTTTGACTAGTTGTATGTAACAGACAGAGTGTCATGACACGTTTTAATTATGTTTGTCACATAAATTGTTAACGTGCTGATGTAGCAATGTACATTCTAATAATTTACTCATTAGAATATAAAAATTAGGCCATATGCTTTTCGTGATCCGGGAGTGAGACAGTAATTTAAAGGGGCCCATGTGGTGAAAAAATTGTTAATCATAACTATGTGGTCATGTCCGTTAGCAGTATCAATTCAATTAGTAATTTTCAATCTTCATTAAGATATAGGGGCAAAAATGTCCTTCACCCCATTAGTCATCTCATCCAATCATAAGTCGTCATATTGACATATA